>JANHGB010013681.1:0-11408 GCA_026283785.1 Coracopsis vasa | reverse complement strand
GCCGAAAGTCAAAACCACAGCACTGCACCAGCTACTAAGAAGGAGAAAAATGACTGCTACTGCTGAACCCAGGACATATGTCTTATAAATATCTTTCTAATTTATTGGTTGTGTTGCTTTTTCTTTACATATGTGATATTACTTATTTTCTTAGCATGTTTTTAATCATTTCTTCTTGTGCAAAGTGTTTGACACTGTCCTGCATGGCATCCTTATCTCTAAAGTGGAGAGACCTGGATTTGATGGATGGAACACTTGCTGGATAAAAGGTTGGCTGGATGCTTGCACTTAGAGTTGTGGTCAATGGTTCAATATCCAAGTGGAGACCAGTGACAAGTGTTGTTTCTCAGGGATCAGTATTGGGACCAGTGCCATTTAAAATCTTTATCAGTGACATGGACAATGAGATTGGTTGTGCCCTCAGCAAGTGTGCCAATTACACTGAGCTATGTGGTGAGATCAACATGTTGGAGGGAAGGGATGTCATCCAGAGAGACCTTGGCAGGCTCAAGAACCGGGCCCATGCAAACCTCATGAAGTTCAACAAGGCCAAGTGCAAGACATGAGTCAGAGCTGTGCTACGCACAAATACAGGCTGGGTGGAGAAGGAATTGAGAGCAGGCCTGAGGAGAAGGACTTGGGTATGTCGATTGATGAAAAATTCAACATAACCTGGACATATGTGATTGCAGCCCAGAAAGCCAACGGTATGCAGGGTTGCATCAAAAGGAGCGTAGCCAGCAGGTTGAGGGAAGTGACTCTGCCCCTCTACTCTGTTCTCATGAGACCTCACCTGCAGTAGCGCGTTCAGCTCTGGGTTTCCAAATATAAGAAGGATGTGGACCTGCTTAAGCAAGTCCAGAGGAGGGCCATGAAGATGATTCGAGGGCTGGAACACCTTTGCTTTGAAGATGGGCTGAGATAGCTGGAGTGATTCAGCCTGGATAAGAGAAGGCTCCAGGAAGACCTTATAGCAGCCTTCCAGTATCTAAAGGGGCCTACAAGAAATCTTGAGAGGGATTTTTTACAAGGCCATGTAGTGACAGAACAAGGGGGAATGGCTTTAAACTGAAAGAGTGCAGATTTATATTAGCTATTAAGAAGTTCTTTACTATGGAGGTGGTGAAGCACTGGAAGAGGTTGCCCAGAGAAGTTGTGGCTACCGCATCCCTGTCAGTGTTCAAGGCCAGGTTGGATGGGGCTTTGAGCAACCTAATCTAGTGAGAGGTTGGTGTTGGAACATGGCAGGGGTGTTAGAACTAGATTATCTTTAAGGTCCCTTCCAACCCAAACCATTCTATGATTGTAATTCTTTGCAATGTGTTCTTACATCTGGACAAGGGATCATGGGGAAGCAAAGTCACACACATCACAAGATTGGATTTACATGTGGCTTAATGTTACACACTTATTCTGCCTCTGCAAATGTGCATAAATTCATTTCACCATATATGTCCTGTCAAAATAACTATAAGCTATGTGTATGCTAGAGAAACTATTGTGCCCTTATGAAAGACAAAATTATGTGGTAAGCTTCCAGACCACTGAATCCTGATGTTTTGGTTGAAAAATAAATGGTTTGGCTGTTGTAATATATACCTGTGTGCTCTGTGTTTCTGCATAATTGCAGGTTCTTTGACATGCTGATGCAAGCCTGAACAAAAAGTGTTTTGCGTAACTTCACAGTGGAAGGAGAGATAGTGCTGACATGATTCTGATACATCAAAGTGATCACTGTCACCTGCATCTCCAGTTTCTTCAAGATTCAAAAATATTCTACAATCTGACCAGCACACTAATTTTTTCTTTTTTTTCCTGTAATTATAATTCTTGCATCTTTGCAGTGATTTCTGCACTCCTTATGTAGAGTGTTGAGGGGTTTTCTCCCAGATTTTCTGAAATATACTTTTTGTAATGTCACTGAACTGAACCCATTATTAAGGAGTTGAAAATTTGTCCTTCTTTACCATGACAAGGCAGCTGTTCTCTCTTTGATAGAAATTGTTTATCCAGGAAGCAGATGTGTTGGGTACTTTATTATTCAGAATTTGATTTTCATGGCAAATGGCTTTGCATTATCACTACAGGGAAATTGAATACATATTTAACAAAGATTTCTTGATGCTTTGTTCACCTTCCCTTTGAAAGTCAATCCCATAAATCCTGCAGGACGTACTTGTGTGATGAAATTATCATGCATTTTACATTGATGATGACAACCCATTTCAGATGTGGGAGAACGGTTTTTGTAGTTCTACTGCTACAGTGTAGGAAACTATAATGTTAGCAAAGGGCATTTGTCACTGACATCTTTGTAAGCCTGGTTCTGGAAATCCCTGTTTATGTGGACCATGTTCTTAACTCAGCATGAAAGATATCCTCAGTTCCCAATACCCAAGATGAAATTAGACTTGGACCTGTTTACTTAAGCAGAAATTTTTACCAACAGAGAAATATAAACAGAGAAATCTAATCAAGAGCTAACTAATTATACAGTGCTCTGCTCTATTTTTATTGACTGGCTTGCTGGTTCATTCTCAGGTAATCAGTAATTCTGGAGGAATAGCCTTTTTACTGTGTTGTCCTTAGTCTGGATCTAAAATACCAACTTCTTTCTCCACAATTCTCATTAATCTCCTCCACTGACCATCTAGTTCATGCCTTGATCTGTCTCTGTCTTCTCATGTTCTGCAATAATGTTCCACCTCAAAACAATCTTGCTACTCCAAATCACTGCAATTCTTTTACTATAAATGCAAATTTGTCTACCCCATCCAGCAGCAGATTAGCCTCATCTAATAAAAACATATTATCTTGAATTGTTATGCTTTCCAAAACTCTCAGCATTCAGTAAAGTTGGGCAACACATTATTTTTACTGAGATCATATGTGCTGGACTACAAGTTTAGGCCTACTTCACTTGAAATATTTTCACAAATAAGGGTTTGAAGGGCTAAGCTTCATGTCTGGAAAGTACTGTAATTACTTAGGCACTTTGCTGCTACTGATCGACTTGCCTCAAGTGTGCCAGTGTTAGCCATCACATTGTATTTTTATTGATTAGTTCTCCTTCCTATGTTCTGTGGTGTGTCTCAATCTTTTCTCTTAGTTTTTCCCTGTACAGTTTTCTGATCCCTTTACAAAACAGCTACAAGTAGGTGTCTTGTGCAGGGTCTAGTACAGTTTTCCTTAGGTAGAACATGAGCACATTCTTATTTACTTTGGTCATTCAGCATTTGCTTCCAGTATTCAGAAACAGGAGTAGGCTATTTACTCTGTAGTCAGAACACTCTTCTGGCTCATCACCAGCACCTAGCTGCTCTTACAAGTCACTGTTGCATGTTTATTAAATAAACTATTTGGTAACTTTGTTTTGAGGCGTTTTTCTGTAACTAGTGTGTTGATGTTCAGAAATTGCTACACTTTCCTCAGCAGGCTGCTCAGTGTATTGACTGAACATTTAAACTTCATAGGAATATTACTCTTAAGATTTTTAACCAGAATAGAAACAGAAATGCAATTAAAATTACTTTTTTGGGGGGAAATAACATAATAAACCTCAAAGAGATTTTGTAGAGGTTTACCTGGTAACCAGCAAATCTATATATTTAGTTTTTGAAAGATATAGATGTTTTAAAATACATTGTAGATTTGCAACATTTATTAACAATCTATGGAATGTGTACATTCTTATTCTGCTGTTCTGAAGTGCTACAATTATATGTGAAAGGTTGCATATAATATCCTATGTGCCAGGACTGGGAAGATATCCACTTAAAAATAACGTGCAAAATGCAGGAAATGAGAAAGTACTTTTCAATGCATCTGAAGTGGTATGTTGGGTTGCATTGGTTTTTCACATTAAGAGCACCTGGGAAAGAAACATTACTGGCAGGAGTTCAATCAGGAGATGTGGTTACAGGAGTCTTATTTTACATATGAATTAACTAACAACAGAATTGTTGTTAATTAAAGGAATTGAAATCTTCCTAAACTGGAGTCCTTTTTAGACTCCTGAACCATTAAATGATGCAGGTGTTGGATGTGGGCTCATCAGACTCTTTTGCCAAAGAACTGGCACTCCTACTTTTTATATTTCTCTCAAAAAAAAAAAACAAACCAACAAAAAAAGTGTTTTGGGCCATCATTTCACAGCTTAGACATGAAGCCAGGATAAGCAAACGCTGCTGCTGAAAGGAGCAATCTTTCTATTTTCCTCAGTCCCTCCCAGTTCACTCCCATGCCTTCTTTTCTGCTGACACGGCTGTTTTCATGCCCAAGCGTTGAACCATTTCAGGCAATTGATCTGAGTTACAATTAACCAGGCAAAACCAAGTAAGTAAATGAATAAAGGTTAATTGTGACCCAGATCAAACCCCTTATCCTTTTCATCACACAGCTGAGCACACGCTCGTGTTGATGCCAGAGAGGGAGGTGTAAGGAAGCCTGACAGACAGTAGGATTGCTTCTTTCAGCAGCAGTGCTTTGTTACATCAACTTATGACATGAAAGAATTAATGCATTGCCTCTCAGGGATTTGTTCTGCTTTCTGTCATAGCCCCTGAGGGATTTGGTATGCTTTTCTGTCTTGGGCTGCTTATATTGCTAAAATGGGTTACTCCCATATGGCAGAAAGTACCTCTATAGGTATGTATAAATGGGGTTGTTAGCTTGCTCTTCTAGAAAGTACACTACAAAGCAATAGTAATGTGTATCTATTAGAATGTTAAAATGAAAATTGACATGGGGGTAGGGGAAGATACTAAGTTCCTACACATTTTTTTTGGCTGACAGAGGAAAATAAAACTATTAATGGTCCCAGTAAGCAAAGGAGTACATCATGGGCTTTACCCTCTATCAAATGATTGTCACAGAAAACATTTTTCTCACATGTGGGATTCTCTGGGCCTTGATGTATTGTAAGGGAAAGCAGTCTGAACCTCCACTTGTTTGTGTTCACCCATGCATAGCCTGTTGTGCTGTGCCAACACCAGTATTTGTGTGGACATTCAGTGAATCAAAGAACTGATCCAGTTAAAAAATAACCCACCCAAGAAAACCCATCAGCTGGATCAGTTTCTCCTTTTGATTCAGTCTCTTTACAAAAACAATGAAACTAACACAGCTCAGAGCATAGTCACTGTCCAAGGTGACATGATTTATGAAATATTTATATTTGGACTACACCCCTATGTCTAATAAGACTTAATTCCTTAGCCTATACTAGGTTTCCACTTTCCATATGGTGAACACAGTCTAACTGGAGTAGGTGTCTGCCTGGCTCTATTAACATGAACATAAATTAGTGGAAAAAATATCAACTATCTAGGGACTCCAATAGCTGCTGAATTTAGGGCAGCATAAACTTATGACAGTTAAACCATTTAAGTCTTGAGTTTATCAGTGTTGGACTGCACCTCCTACAACTCCAAAACTTCATCAATCCCAGCTTGGACCACTGAGCATTCAGATTGCAGGGTGTATGTGCTGCCTTTTGGCTGCTCAATGTGTAATTTGCTTTGCAGGCTGCCTGTTGTGCAGGACTGACTTATTTATCAAGAGCAGAGTTGGTCTGGGTGTTTTTTCAGGATGGTCTCAATTATATTGCTAAAGTAATTCAACATGGTTTTTGTCTGCATGTTCCTGAAATACTTCAGCATGTACTTAATACATCCTTTTGCGAAAGGAGGATTTCTGGTCTGATTTTCTTCATCTAGGGCAATTCTGTTCCAGTAAAGGCAAAATTCACCTCAAAATTTCCCTTTTATGTCTCTTTAAGATAGTAATGTCCTTCTCATCTGAGGAAGTGCATACCCCTTTCCATCTCTTTTTGTATTAGCTTCTAGAAGGTCATAGATAATCACATTGTTTCCTAACAAAGTTAAACTGTTGGCATTCTTTCAAGCTTTAACTTTGCAGCCTCGCAGAATATATCTGTGTTGCTTTGACCTTTAGTGTATATCACTATCCCCTTTCCTCCCAGCAAATCTGATGGACAGTGACTCATCTAGATCAGTTACGATGCTTTCCTGCAGTTTCCCGCCTTTCTTGACATAAGGCTTGGATAATACGTTCAGACAGTTAATGTACATTTTACTAAAACCCGAAAGTTTTAAACTATAAAATAATGTCACTTCAGTGTCAGGTTTCATACTGTGCTCTGATGATTATTCATAGATTATTCATTGCACGTCCACAACCATTAATCTGTTTCTGCTTTTGTCTGGACCAGGATATCACCACGATATTCACCTTCCTTGATAGTATCTCTCCTGCTCTCTTGTAGAAATGGGTTTGGTTAAATTAATTAGTCAAAGTAACGCAAGCAACGTCTCTAAAAATTCATAATTATTAGTGCGAGTAATTTTGGATTTTTTCAGAAATCGTGTTTGTCAGAATGCTTTGGGCTCATCCGCCACAGTGCAACTTCCTGGAGTCCAGCCAGTTTGATGTTTATTAGTTAGCAATGGTCTTGCATGGTAGTGCATTTCTGGGTAAGGAATATATTTATTTTTTTTAATGAAGTGCTCTTACTTATTTTACTTCTTAGGATTTAAGTGATTGTTAATCACTTCTTGATTTATTCAGGTGCATGCTTAAATCATCCCTTGTGGTCAATACATATGCATGGTTTAGTTTGTGTTAATCACAGAAAAGCTGTGAATTTCTAAAGGGGACTATGTGAAGCATTCATCCCTTCTGGAGGGTTGTTAAGCACAAGTTTTGTTTCTTCATTTTTTAACAGCTGTCTTGTGGTAGCATGCGTCATAGGCCTGCTCCTGACAATGATAGGTTTTGTAAGGATACAAGACAAGAAGACTTTCCATGTCAAAAGGTGTAAGGTTTACAATTTATTGTAAGACTAAATAAAGAGGCAAAGTATGAATGAGTGAGACAAGGCATAGCAGTGACAACACTGGTCAAAGGAGCAGGCAATGGTCTCAGCGTGTCAGGTAATTCATATTTGTCAGTTACAAAACAAAGTATTAAAATACCTACATTTTACTATTTTTGTAGCCTCAATCTGTTTTACATTGAGAACTGGATCTATTCTAAGGCATACTGGTGATGACACCAGGAAAGGTTAGTAAAACAATGACTCTGAGGATGCGGTGGTAGATATACCTGAACTGTCACAGATTTTTAACCGTATGCAAAAATAAAAAACTCAAGAAAATAAATTCTAGCCCCTGATCTAAAGCCTTCTCAGTGGAAAACCATCTATAACTACAGTCACAGTGGCATACTGGACCTGCTGATAGGTTCAGCATCTAGAAGTGGCATATAACTTGCTTTAATTTTATTTGAGATCTATACCTAAAAAGGATTGAAGGGTCTCTAACTGTTGCCCAACTTTTTATTTCCCCTGCACTTGCACAAGAGAAAAAGGCCTCAGAAAGATGACATTAAAATTTATCAGGTGTTTCGGGAGATGCCTAAAGCTCACCAGCATGAATTGCTAAGTTTAGGGGAATGCTTTCAGTCTCCTTTCTAGAGCTGACACAGAATTGCAGACAGAGTGATTCTCCCATGAGGGATGGTGTCCATAGAATTCCCTCAAAGATACACACCTTTCTTAATTTCTTGAGACAATTTTAAGGAGCTGGTACTTATTTTATCATAGGAATGAAGGAAATGGCAGGGAAGAGATGGAGCAGGAAAAGTAGGCATTGCCCATCTTTTACATATTACCTACAGGGGAAAACACCCAGTCAGGCCTTGAGAGGCTTAGGTTAAATGGTAGAATGGTTTGGAAGGGGCCTTAAAGATCATCTAGTCCCATGGGCAGGGACACCTTCCACTAGATCAGGTTGCTCAAAGCCACATCCAGCCTTGCCTCAAACACTTCCAGGGATGGGGCAGACACAGCTTCTCTGGGCAACCCCTTCCTGTGCCTCATAGTGAAGAATTTCTTCCTTATATCTCATCTATATCTACCCTCTTTCAGTTTAAAACCATGCCCCCTTGTCCTATCACTACTTGCTGTTATAAAAAGTCACTCTCCATCTTTCTTGTAGGTCCTCTATATATATTACAAGCCAATATCTCTTACAAGCTAGCCTTAAATTTATGTAAGTATTACTTTTCTAGCATTCTTCAGCTTCCACATCACCAAAGTCATGTACAGCCTATCCTCTAATGCTGATTTTAATGGCAATAAAATTAGCATAGGGCAGATAGAAAACAGAGCCAGGCAGCTTTGTATCTTGAGGTAGCTGCAAATGTGTTTTGAGCTGTCCTCTCAGCCTTGACTTCCCCAGGTTTCCTGCTTGCAGCAGAGGGCTGGTTTCTGCAAGATGCTTGTGGCTACTGACCTGACTCCTGCTGGTTCATTGCTGTTGCACCTGAGACAAATTCAATTACCCACAGCTGGGCTGGCTGGAGGCCACAGCAACACGTTGTCACTCAGTAATAACTGGTTCATATTTGGCCTGGGTCACAAGCTCAAGAGAACATACTGCTACTTGTTTTTCTTCCAGGTAAAGATTTCTATATTTGTTAAATAATCAACATTATCACTGGATCTTTGCTAAGCCTTTGTCACTGATAGACACCAGTCTTTCCATTTGATTGTAATTGTGCTGCATAGCTCATAATTTCCAATTGATTCATTTTCCTAAGTCATCAGTTCCATAAGGTATAGAACTGTAACATTCTTTCTATTTTTCTGATCTCACTAGGACTGTTCAGCTGAACAAATTATAATATACCAAGCATCCTTGGTATAGGTTTATCTAAGTGTTGGTTTGCAATCATGTTCTCTCATTCTTATTGTTTATATTAATATCAGTATTCTCTATATTTATTCAAAAGTGTAAGAATCACCTTCCAGTATAGAGATGTTGATATTTCTATGGCTGTAGTCATGTATCAAAATATTCATATAGCTGAGAGCTAGAAGACAGGTTTCAGCAAGCTAGTGAAAGACAGAATTTTAGCAGTAAATCCTTCACAACTGGGTTGGAGATAAGTGTGGCAGAACATTCGTCTAGGACCTGCTCTGATTTGGAGAATGGCTCCTGCTAATTCACTTCTTGCTACAGCCCAGGGCTTAGATGTCCCAGTAGACTCCAGGCCACTACAAGCCTATTGATAAGGGTATAATGTAGGCCTGTGTCAGGAGCTGTACTTGAACTGCTTGAAAAGTTCAGGTGTCAGGCTAGTCATCCCTCTTCAAATGTGAGTTAGTAATTTTTTGGGGTGTTGATGATGTTCTTGGAAGCTACCCTAATACATAATGTTTTTCCTTTATAATCCTTCTTTACGTTGTCTCTTTGCTTTAAAGCAAGCTTAATTTTGAAATGCAATTTTAGTCATGTATTAAAAAGACTTCTTAATTATGTGAGATTGATAGAAATTGTTACAAAAGAATAGAATTGGCCATGACATCAATAAATATTATATGTTCTTTTGGCATGTATTTTCTGAAGAGTCATAGAATTATTAAGTTTGGAAGGGACCTCTGGAGATCATCCAGTCCAAGTACCCCACTCAAAGCAGCATAAATTTAGAGTAGGTTGCTCAGGACCGTAAACATTTGGCAATGATCTGACCCTCCATTACTATTATGATCTGACCCTTCGTTGTTACTTTCCTTTTCGTTACATGGAAGCACCACTAATGAAATCAGGAATCTCATGACTATGAATGGAGTAAGAACTTGGGCTCCAACCTGATTACAGAATGAACTGGGGCCATCCTGGGGCACTGTACGTCTTACCATGAGAACCTGAGCATCACCAAGTAAATGGCCTTGAGCTGTAGGTGAAATGAAAGGCAAGATTGCTTCGCTCGAAAGGGAAACCCAAGCTGCATGAAATGGATTTGGCGTAGCTGAGAGTAGAAGTAGTTATCATTTTTCAGTCTAACGTCACCTGTTTTGTTTCGATAAGTAAGACTGTTTCTCAAACAACTAGGTTAAGTTTGCTGAAAACCACGATGCCTCCTTCTTGCACATATGTACTCAATCTGTGCATCCCACCAGTGCTATAAACACTGTGAGCCATAAGCATTGACTCATTCTTAAAGGGGCAAACCATGCCTGACAAAGAATTCAGTGTTGCAATAAGTTTGTACAATTTTACACGCTCTGTTGTGGTGGAAATGCTTGGTTGAGGAAAAGATAATGGCTCTCTTCCTCTGATATACAGTGGATACCCTTTCATTGTCCAAACCTAGAACATGCTTTTAGTCATCTGTGGAGAATGTTTTCCAGTTATTTACCTTAATATTGAACTATTACTTGTTTGAAAGGTGCAGAACCATAGTATGCCTCAGACAATTTGAACTGATTCATCTTTGAGGACCCTAAATATTTCTGTTGTGGATTTCATATTTGTTTTGGCAATACATAAAGAAAATAGAGTATTAGTGTATTGAAAGAGTACATGGTGTATGCAGTTATATTCACGACAGCAGCTTTTTATGTATAGCTCCATTTCATATGAGAGTCTAGAGATCCTTGAATAAGTGATGAAAGATGTTAGTAAAGTATCTCAGTGCTCCAAATTATCCTGTTTTTATTTTATCACTGAAATCAAAATTGCAAAGTTCCTGCAATTAAAATGAAACTTCATAATTGACTGAATGTCCTGGGATGATATATTTGAACAACATATCAAGTCTGGAAGCAGACATTTCTTTTGCAAAGTAGAATGCAGTCCTAAAGAAGCATAAAATGGAATTGGATCAAGCTTGCTTCTAATTCCTAGTAAATGGGTGTCCAGATCAAAGTGGTCATTAACACCAGTTTTCATGCTAGTAGACAGAAACATGCAGTAGAGAATCAAAAGGATGAACAAGCCTGAAGAGTGAGCTAATTTCTACTGATCATACATTGGGAGAAAGAAAATGAGAAGGAAAGGTAAGTACAGAAGAAATATCAGTAAATTATACTGAAGTATCTGATTCAGGATAGAGAAGGATAGATGCTGAAACACAGAAAAGAGCTTGAAAAGAAGGAGGATATAGTTGTATTATTTAATTTATATGCTTCTTGTTAATTGGTTAAAAAAAAAAAAAGTGGTAATTTTCTCATCCTTTTCTGTTCCATAAAGAAATGTGTCATTAATCTGAGTTAGGAAAAAAGTTAAAGAATTTCAGAGTATGATTGGCTTGTAAAATATTTGCTGTGACTATTGCTTTGAATAGCATGTTCACAGAATGCTACTGCCATTTTACATCTCTATAGCTAAATAATAAAGTTGCTGTGAAATTGAGCAGGAAATAACATAAAATTCCATAGGCTTCAAACAAAATTCTTGGCTAATTTCTCCTCTGGGACTGAAAAATAATATTTACACTAAATTTTTAGAAGACATTAGAATGTGGTATATGCTAATCCATTTTCCCTTCTCTGGAGACAGCTCAGCGAGTTTAATGTAGGCTTCAGCTTGTGGTAGACTTGC
>JANHGB010013680.1:19452-29961 GCA_026283785.1 Coracopsis vasa | reverse complement strand
GAGAATCTGCTCCAAGATTTTGCCAGGCACAGAGGTGAGACTGACTGGTCTGTAGTTCCCTGGGTCATCCACTTTCCTTTTCTTGAAAATAGGGGTTATATTTCCTGTTTTCCAGTTGTTGGGAACTTCACCTGACTGCCATGATTTTTCAAATATAATGGACAGTGGCTTAGCAACTTCATTCACTAGCACCTTCAGGATCCGTGGATGGATTTCATCAGGTCTCATTGACTTGTGCACATTCAGGTTCTTAATATGGTCTCAAACCAGATCCTCTCTTACAGTGGTCCTAGGGTCATCATTCATAGATAATATATAGATAATAGATAGATCAGATTATCACATAGATAATAGATAGATCAGGTAATATCTACCATTATAGATCTGAATAGAAAAACCGATAATTTATTATATTCACCACAAAATTTAGGAGCTGTCCAGCCTAACTGAGAAGAGCTATGAATTTTTTCACTTGTTTTTTGGTTTTCAAGATGACAGAAGGCTTGACTTCTAAACACAAAATGACAGCAAAGGAAAATAAACTTCACCTAACCCTGTGCATTTGGTGCTTGAGAGTTATGTATTTATCTTTGGTCAATGAATTAACAGAATCAACAAAAGAGATCCAGAAAACACTACTAGTGTTAGAACCAGATTAGAATTAGAATGTTTCATTTTGTGTGAGTTAGATGTGAAATAGCAACCTTGGGGGAAAAAAAGTATTTAATATCTATTTTCTTTCTTCTTTGTAGAAGTAATTTTGGATCTGTTATTTCTTAATTAGAAATACTGAAAGTAATGCAGAAAAAACAGTGAAACAGGAGATAAGAGTCCATGTGAATTAAATATTAACATTATAATGAGATTAGATCAATGGCAAGAGTCTGCTTTTTAATAAAAATCACACTTCATTACCCCCATGCAAATCAGGTGAAATCACAAGAGAACATGGCTCTCTACAGGTGTAATACATAGCTAAAACTTCTCTCTCTGAGATGAGTGAATCAGGTTAAATTTGTAAGACCTAACTTGGTGACAATGCCTGGCCTGATCTAGAAAGGAGCCAGGTCTTCATATCTCCTACTGTCCTCTGAAAGGTACTGAAAAGTCAAGTGATTTGTTTAAGAGCTTAAATATTAATATGTGTGGCTAAACTGCCTTTATCAGTAGACGGGGTTTGCAAGGAAAATATTAGGAGGAAAGGAGACTGGAGAATCTTTTCTATAAGACAGGAAAAAAGTAAAGGAGCTGAAGTTTATCTAAGAGAAGTTTGTAAGGTGGGCTGATAGCAATATACAAATATTTAATGAAGAAGAGAATTTGATTAGGGTGTCCTTTATCAGATAAATGCATAAAAATTCCCATGCCTAATAGTTTAAAATAAACAACTTTAGACTAGAAAAATACACTGTATTTTTTATAGCGCTGAGAGTAATTAGGAATTGGAACATCTTATGTATGTGCATCTCTGCCACACATTTTCAAGAACAGATTGAAGCTTTTCCTTTTCAAAAGCATACAGTTAAAACATCAATTAATTAAATAAAAAAAGTCTTACAGATCTTGTCAAGCAATCAAAAATGATGTCAGACTGAATGATAGCAAAGTCTTTTTTTCAAGTCTTGGAATCTGTGGCAAAATTTGAACCATGATTTACCTTTGTACAAATCCTCCTCTACTCCTCTCCTTCCAAATGACAAAATTTAAAGACATTTAAATTAACTATTTTTTTTTCCATCTAAATAGTTTGGAAGTTATTTTCACTAATGTCCAAGTGTTGTTTTCAGGTGAGACATTATAGAAATTCCTAATTAAAAAATAAAAATAAAAAAAAAATTCCAAACCAACCACCAAAAAAACCCAGAAAACAACCGAAAAAATCCCAAACAAGTATTATGTTGGAAAAAAAAAGAAAATATTTACAAAGAATGAGACAAGAACAAGGGATAAAACCAATAATACAAATGTATAAAATGAACAAAATGGCTGGGATTATGGCAAGCCAATGAGACTGACAATATGAAACTACAAATTGAATATTTTGATTATGCTTTCAGGAAGGGAAAAGAGGATGAATGTTAAAGAAGCGATTAGAACTGAAGTGAGAGAGGGAAGGATTAAAAGAACAAGGGGAGGGTTAGGAAAGGCATAAGCAACTGAGAAAAGAAGAGGGAGAAGGCGGCTTCTGATGCTAGCAGAGTGCTAGTCACCAGTGGAAACAGAGCTTAAGAAAAATGTTCAAGTGGCTGGGAAAAAATCCAAAACATGGATTCTACCAACGAGTTTAGGAGATTATAGGTGTTTCTTGCTTTTCTCTGTATGGAGGCAAGAAATCAAGTTAGTGGCCACAGTTATTAAGCAAGAGCTAGTAGTTTCCATACCTAAAAGTTTCGCAATCGCACTTTTGCGATGTCACCCTTGGTTCATTTTGAAAATTTGATACTGCTTCAGTTTTTTTTCAGCAAAAGTTTCTTCTACCTGGTTGCCTCTTACACATTCTATTTTAAAACCATATGAGAATATTTCAGTTTAAGTATTAATCAGCATTTCAGTAAGCCTTTCTGCTAACTTCATAGTGGGGCTGAACACAATGTCTGCCTGTAAAATTCTAGGTCCGTTACTTCTTATTTCCTCTGGCTTTTTATCACTAAGGCTCTCCTCCTGCAATTCTATCCCAGTACATGCATCTGCTAGTAAACATCTCTTCCAGTCATCTCTAACATTAGACTTTATACAAATTTGTTTTCTAATTAACTTCAGTTTCTTGTTTTATAGGCAAGAGATGATTATTCCAATCTAAAATATTCAGTTGAGCCTAAATATATCACTGTAACTGTATAACCTGTAATGGAGCTCATCTCCTTTACAGTATCATCTACCATTTGATGTGGCTTCTTATAGCAACAAATTAATTCCTAATTAATTTATTGCTGTTGGATTTGGGATGTTATAAGACATCTTCATAACGAATAGTAGCTATAAACTTATATTTTATTATTTTTTCAAGAAAGCATTCATACATTTTTGTGATGTAACTATACACTCTTTGTCAGTTTTGTCATGCTTTTAAGGCATGTGAAATTGTTTTATTCCACTTTTTCCACAGAAAAAGTAAAACCCAAAACCTTCGCTTTCCCATTATCATTGCTAATAGCTGAAAAATCTGCATATATATGAAAAATGGATCAACAATTAAGATCAAATCATTCGTGTGTCAATCATAGGACACTCTCATCTATTACTGTAATTAAATTAAATAATGTCTGTATATTTAAAAACAGTGCTCACGAAATCAAGTGAGCATGCCTCTGTTATTGACTTTGATATCAAAATATATCCTAAGGGCACACTGTTATCAGCCAGTATAGAATATTCTTCATATGTAAATAGATGAACTTCTGCTGTAGCCCCTGAAAACTAATGAAAATTCACTAAAAAATAAATGATATAGCTAAAAAATATTGAGGGAAAAAAGTTAGAAGTGTATTTACTATCATTCTGAGAGTCTTTGGGATTGATATGAATTCAGTATGAATTCAAGGGCTGAATATTTGAGATAACATCAACAGAAATACATAAGAAAATTCAATCTGCTTTTTGAACAGGAAATATTAATGTATTTAAAATATTTAAAGAAATTAATATAATAAATGCATTGGGAACACTGTCTGCAGGGCAGGACTGGGGTAGATGAGATTCCAATGTGCCAGGAGAGTAAACAGAAAAAGGAAGTCATAAAGTCCGTCTTTCCACTTTACGTTCATAAAGTATGTAATTTGGCAGTAGCCTGTAGGTAAACAAGTATCAGCTCTATAGCTGAGCTAACGAACACTCCCCACTCTCAAAGTCATTTATATGCAACCATTGGAGCTATTACTTGGTACTTTTCAAGAAACAGTATGCCCAAACCCCTGTGTTTAGTTATTCCTCTGTCAGCAACATCTAAACTGTCAGGACAGCATTATATATATTTGAGCTGTTCTGAATTAATACATCCTAGCTGTCTTGAGTAACAAAGGATTAATTAGTGCTTGGTGCTTTATATCTGAAACACCTGAAGTGCTCCATCTGATTTCAGAAGAATCTGTCTTGGACTGCAGGGAAGGTGTTTCTGTTTGGTGTTTCTGGAATCTGCCACTACATATCTCACTACTTCCTGCACCTCTATACCCTGCTACAAGCTTCATACCCTGGCAGCCTCTTAAGAAACTGTAATACCATCAACATACTAATTCTTGCCTTGCAGTCCCCTACATGGGGACACTTTATCACCACACCTCAGTGGAATGTCCTGTGCTACACAGTCAAGGGGTTATATCCCTCACAATAGCCAGGTCCCAATTTACCACTGCAATGTCAAGTGGAGAATCGCCTAGAAGGATAAGCATAGCCACAACATCTGCCATCCACTTATCCCATATCTGATAACATTATTAGCTGTTGGGATCCTTGCTCCAAAGCCACAGAAAGTTCCAGCAAAGTTGTCAGATGATGAAAAAACCCTTTTTTCATCCAATTTGAAACACGATGGCCTGGAAAGAAGCAAGATGGTGTTCATATTCCCATGCAATTTAGAGAGCTTCTCAGTTAGCAAGTGACCTGGCCTAAAACTTATATTAGAAACATAGTTCAAAGCAATCTCAGTCATGCTAAGTTGGTAAGGTAATTTTTCTAGGTTAGATAAAAAACTTGCAGTCTCACAGAATCACTGAATCACAGACTGGTTGAGATTGGAAAGCACCTCTGTAGATCATCTTGTTCACAACTGCCTTGCACAAGGAAGGTCAGCTAAAGCAGGGTGCCTAGTACCTTAAAATCATTCTGTCTCAACAATGTTCTGAGTGGCTGAAATCAAGCTGGACCTGAAAAGAAGATAAGATCCAGAAAGGCTCAGTGTCTGCTTTGGGCTATCTCCAAGGCCAGCTCTGGCAGTCTGTTTGTGTTCATGCTTACAGATTACACCTAAAAGCATCTGAAATCTTGGGCAAACTCCTATACTCACCTGTAGTCAGTAGCATTGTCCTCATGGACATCCTGGGTCTGGGTTGAATGAAGATTGTCAACTAGCATCATCTGCTGCCACTATTAAGATCGCTTTCAGAAAGTCACTGAAAGTCTAATGAAAAAACCAAACCAAACCAAAATTAAGAAAAATATAAACCCAAACCAATCAACCAACCAAAAAAACAAACCAACAAACCAAAAAAAGTCAACCAAACAAACAACAAGAACCTTGAATGTGGATTTCCCCAATTCCAGAATTGCATATTCCTAAGGAGTCTTGCCAGTTAAACTTTGGACTGTGTGGTGGGTTAGCTTTGGCAAACAGCCACTCACTCTTCCTGTTAAGCTGGGAGGGGCAGAAAATACAGTGAGAAAGATCATGGGTTGAGATAAAGACAGAGAGATTGCTTACCAGCTACTACTCTGGGCAAAAGAGACTCAGCTTTGGGAAAAATAAGTGAATATATTGCCACTTAAAATAGATGCGAGTAATGAGAAATGAAGACAAACATTGAGCCAGAAACTTTTCTCCTCTCTCTTTCAGGCTCAACTTCACTCCAGGTTTCTCTACATGTCTGTGAGTGGTGCAGGGAGAACAAGAACCTATAGTCACCATATATCAGTTCCTCTCTATGGTTCCTTCTTCCTCACATTTTTAACTTGCTCAGTGTGTGTTCTCCATAGGCTGCAGTTCTTTCAGGAAACATCCACCTGCTCAGGTGTGGGGTCCTCTATGGGCCTCAATTTGTATATATCTATTCTGGAGTGGTCCCCTCCATGAGCTGCAGGAAAACATCTGCTCCAGTGCTGGGAGTGCTTCCTTCCCTCTTCTCATCTTGGGGGTTTGTGCTGCTGTTTCTCACTCTTTATTCCCTCCTCCACTCTCCATTCCCTCCTCCACTCTCCATCTGTATTTTTTTTTTTTTTTTGTACTTTCTTAAATATTTTGTGTGTAATGGGTACATTGCAGGATCTGGCTGTGGTCAGTTTGGGGAAGCCACTGGTCTCTCCTCACAGAGTCCACCCCTGCAACCCTCTCATTGCTGGCACCTCACCACAGAACTCCCCTTTAGACTGCCGTGGAGGACACCAGGGGAGAGTGTACCTGTAGATCAGGAATGCACCACTGGATTGACAGAGGTAAATGATCAGGTAAAGGAAAGTTTGAGGATGATAATTTATCTTAATTGAGGATTTTAAATAATATAGAATATTTTTAGTCAGTATAGTAATATTAATAATTACCTCTGCTGCAGGGGAGCCCAGCTGTAGCTCACAAAACACCCTTTCGTCGCTGGAGGAGGCCCTTATGCAAGATCACGAGTAGAGTGTGGTGCAGACAAGCCTCACACAGTGCCAGTGGTTAAAGGCTGCATCAGGTGAAAATTAATGTGAAATTTACGGGCTAGCTCTCTTCACAAAGAAACCTTGTTTCTGCTGAATAACAAACGCAACCGAAGGACTCCAATGGTGCTCTGAGGTTTTGAAGTGGGGATGCAGCTGAGGTAGTTCAGCTTGGGACACTTCACAGGGACAACTTCTGACGGAGCAGGTAGACACAGCTCAAGTGCTGGGTATTGCCACATGGAAATCAAAAGCATTTGCTGGCTGATTTCTATGGGAAAGGAGAAAATCCTTAGTTAATACTAAAGACTTTATTAAAAAAAAAACGTGTTCACAATGAATCAGTACAGAGAAAATTAAAAGAGAAATTCTCCAATTATGAATAAAATTCTTTTTTTGATACTACAATAAGATAAGACTTTGGAGAGAAAAAAGGAAACATTTAAATAAAAGCTTTTAAAATTATGAATAAAGGATAATAAGTATAACCTAAAAATAAAAAACCAAAGGCAGAAAAAAAGGACAGATTTAAAAGTAGTACTCTAATTTAAAACTACATTTTTATAATTGTTAAGGGTTTTACCTAGTTCCTCAGTCAAAAACCTACATTAGACACATCTGTGTAAAACATTTTCCGGTTTAACCAGTTTAGAATGACCACATTAATTTTCTAGTTCACTGCAAGTTTAAGTAATACAATAAGAGCTCTCTAAATGTACTAATTCATCAGTTATATTTGTTAACTAGCTGTTACCAGTTACATTCCTTTGGCTTTTTGATTCTTCATATTGAATATGCCAACTGGAATAACAACGTTTAGTAGTTTCAGATCAGAACATACATTTTTTTTCAGTTGAGAATGGCTTTTTTCCAAAACCCTAAAATGGATACAAACTAGAGGCAATACAGATTTATACAGTGCACAGTGTCTAGGGAAGAGTATTGAAAAAATGAAAAAATAAGTGATTTTTTTTCCAATAACTGAGGGTAAGCAAATAAAATTATAGTAGTAGTCTATTTATAATTAAGTATCTTAGGTGGCATGCTTAATCACTGGTGAAATGTTTTAAGAACATTATAATTCGTTCCCTCACCAATTTTCCACTGAGGTGATGTGGATTCTTAGATAAAAGTGGAGAATGTATCTAGAATCAAACTTACAGTGATACATAC
This sequence comes from Coracopsis vasa, assembly GCA_026283785.1. Lineage (NCBI taxonomy): Eukaryota > Metazoa > Chordata > Aves > Psittaciformes > Psittacidae > Coracopsis > Coracopsis vasa. The sequence goes on along the minus strand of JANHGB010013680.1, from coordinate 22,440 downwards.
ATAGAGAATGAGAAAGAAAGTGCACATGACACAAAATAGTATAATATATACATCTAATTAGTGTGCCACAGATATCGAGGAGTTGCTTTTAAGTTGAACTGGCTGCAGCTTAAGGACCCACTATTTTAGAAAGTAACAAACCTGAAAATAAACTTAATTTCAAAGAGGTGCAAATCTCTTTTCCACAGGTTTCCTGTTTCATCTTTTGATGTCTGTTTGAGTTTCAGGAGAGACAGGAATATAGTACTGAGTGTGTTAACAGTGTTAAGTAGAGAACAGTGTAAATGTTTTCAGTATGTTCAGACTCAGGTCTTATCTGAATCAACTAAGATTACTAAAGACATTAAAATGTACAGTAAGAAGAGCATTGTCACTTATTCTTAAAAGGTACATCGGTAAAGCCTTTAGTCTGAATAAATGCTTAGTCCTGTGCGCACTTCCAAAAGCTATTGCCTTATTTTCCATGGCATTGAAGTCAGATGAAATGGAACTATTCTCCTTACCACTGTAATTGACTAATTCTGTATTTTTATTTATTCCCTGAATCTTCAGATTACTCTGCTTCTTCCCCAGGCTAACATGTGCACACCAAAGTGTACATGCTTGTGCACTTGCTGACCTTTTTTTGGTATTTAATTTTGGGGTAAGAATTGGTGAGAGCACAAGGAGTCATTATTAATACTGAACACTTTATCTTATTCAAGGTCTTTCTTCAGTTAGTGCATATTAAAGTAAAAGCTTTCAGTAGATATCATTGTTCCATTAAATTCAATAGTTCCATCATAATCAATAGAACAACAGTGGTTTAGAGATGCTGAGAATTACTGAAGCTGGAATAAAGAAATAGAAAACTCATGAAAGTTCAGGGAAAAGCAACAAAGCATGATTTTGCTCTTTATATTGAGTTAGTGTATCTGAGTCTGTATTGTCAGTACTATTGCTTCCATCAGTCTCACTGTAGCTCTACATTTAATTAAAAATATGGTTCTGAAGGCTTCATTCCAGTTTCAATTTTTGCATAAAAAAGAGTATTTTTTCAGATGCCTACAATAAATGAATATATTAAATTCTTAAATTGTGATTTTTTTCAGGAAACCTTCCCCCTAAATATCCTGACTGTGTTAGTGTCAGGGTTCTCTGAAGTTCTACGAAAGCCAATAAAGCAAAACTCACCCTATTCCACATTGAGTAAGGCACTATGTAGTGGTTGTCTCAACAGGGAAGATGACTTCTGATTGATAGAAGATCACTCTCATTTCTTCCAGTATTTAGTTTTCCTGTAGTCACCTTCTCTGCTACTACCTTCCATCTCTGTTTAACACACAGGGATAGCTTTAATTTACTCTATTTGTATTGGGATTTTAAAATATATAAATGTAACCAAAGTAACATCTAAGCTAAAAAAGGTTATTTTTTGCAGTTTGTGAAGTTTTATGCAGCAGCAAGAGTATTACATCCAAACTGTCACAGACAGTTGATTTTCTGTGGGTTTGAAAATGATGAGGCTAACCTAGAAAAGATGAGTCTTAGGCCATTTAGAGTTTGAAATTCTTTCCATAATGGGAAATTATGAAAGAAGGAATTCTAGCCCAGCTTCCTGAAAATTCTCAGGCCCAGCAGTGGCCATCTTCTGTGATACTGCATTTTGTAGCTTCACATTCTGGTCGACTACTTTTAAGACCTTTGGTCCTGGTTCTGTTCTCATTTGTATTTGTGTAAACCAAGAGCGACTTCAAGTTATCCCTGCTTTACAGCATTTTCAAAGAGAGAAGAGATAAGCTGTATGTATCACTTACCAGGGATCTTAAAAGCAAAGAGATTGTTTGGTGCTATGAAGATGATGTGATAGCTATTATGCATACCAATCTCAAGCTATTTTAAGTTGACTAATTAAAGTTGAATACTAAAGAAATTCTCTAGGCCCTTCTAATCTGCAATAACATCAGGCTGTGCTTTATCAACTCACTGGGGCCTGTTTGTGAACATTATATGCATGCTCCTAACTACTTTGGAGGCAGAGCTAAGCCTGAGTGGTCTCAGTGTACCAGGAGGATAACAAGGCTACACTATGTACTTTTTGGGTGAACTCATTCAGATTCCCCTAATATGAAAAGATTTATTTTTATATAAGTACAAGAAGAAACATAGTCCGTCAAAATATCTGTTCTATCCCTATGGTATTTATTTCTTGTTACTGTTCCACCTTTATAGAGGTATCTGGGAATTTCAGATTCTTACATATAATTTGTTAATTCTCTGAATAAGTGTAAAACTTGAAAAAGTCTGTTACTGCATTTTCTGTCTACCTTCCTCTCACATCTGAAATGGCAGCCTTGTTTTTAAGAACCTATAAACTTGACAAGTCTGGTGTCGGACTTAATGTAAAGGACTCTGAAATGTAGCATTTTAGGAATGGAATACATTCATATTACTTTGCTAACCTGCCAAAAGCATGAGTTTGTCTGGGTTTTGTTTGGAATCTGCAAAGTCTCATAGGAAGCGATTGGAGAAGACTCTGCTGGAGGACACCCACATTCAGAAAATGCATGCTGCTTTGAGATAAGTTCTCTGTTTCCCTATTCTTGCCCTTTAAAGCTTGTGTGTAAATGCGACATACATTGTCATTCACGGCTGCCTCAGCTCAACCACAAATTCTATGACTGACATTTATGCAAAATGTTGATAGACAAATTCCTTAGTTATTTATCAACACCAAGCAGTCCCCACAGGCATCACTCAGCAACCATATCCCGTCATGCAAGCATTCCTATTTCCTTTCAAATCATTCATCTGTACATGGGAGCTACTTAAACAAATAAATTTACCTAGATATGAAACCACTTGCCACATTCACAAAGTAAAAGAAAAGAAAGGGAAAAGAAAAAGAAAAAGTAAAAGAAAAAGAAAAAGTAAAAGAAGAAAAAGAAAAAGAAAAAGAAAAAGAAAAAGAAAAAGAAAAAGAAAAAGAAAAAGAAAAAGAAAAAGAAA
>JANHGB010013680.1:0-19352 GCA_026283785.1 Coracopsis vasa | reverse complement strand
AAAAAGAAAAAGAAAAAGAAAAAGAAAAAGAAAAAGAAAAAGAAAAAGAAAAAGAAAAAGAAAAAGAAGAAGAAAAAAAGGAAGAAAAAGAAAAAAAAAAAAAGGAATACTTAATTTATTAAAAGACTTTCATTTGAGTATATGAGAAACACAACGCAGTATGTGAAGAACCAGAGAGATAAGATTAGCTCCCTCCCATATATATCTCTTTACTTATACAGGGCACTAAGTTAAAAGTTCATAATGTTAGAATTTATTAACCCAGGCAGATACAGCTTTATCTGTGTGTGAGACTTAAGACATAAGTGCTTAATGGCTTGTGTTGCCTATTTGCTTTTGAGAAAAATCTTTTTTTATTACAACAATTATGGTTTTGAAGCCAAAGTTCTGTCTGCCCTTTATGGATTTGTCAGGAGAAAAACTCCATTCTTCTTCTTTTGCAGCAGTTAAAGACCAAGTTTTTATAGGAGCAGGATTTTTTTTTTTTTTTCCCAAGGAGTGAGATTTTCAGATTTTAGATTAATTTTTAATTCTTACACTATTTAAGACTGAACAGCACCGCATTGTGTGTCCCGCTTATTTATTAAAATACAAAAGAATATATTTTATGTAATGTTTTTAGTACCATAAATCAACACTTTCATTTGGAAAATATTCATCTGATAGCTACATGCTATCAGATACCAAATAAACCCAAAAAACAACAAAACAAAACAAAACAAAACAAAGTAATCCCAAAACCCCCAAAACCCCCAAAGCAACAACAAAGCTTTCCTGATTAATTACTTGCTGGCAAGCTGGACTTCTACTTGTCCCAGTACTCCTCAAGAGAAGATTTTAATGTTCTGGATGATTGCTTTGTTCATTTCTTTTTTGTTAGATGACTCAGTTCAGGGTAAATAAGACATTCCTTCACCATCTACTTTTAAGATTCAAAAAAAAGCTAAAAAATGCTGACTTCAGTATGAATATAATACACATATCCAGGGGAAGAATTTATCCTAGACCACTACTCTGAAGGCCCCTTTTTGAGCTTTGCATTATTAGAACAGGAATAGGAAGTAGCATTTCAAGAAGGTCTATGTGTTTTTCTTTTTAAAAGCAAATGTGAGGGAATATCAGGTCATTTACAGGGGGACATGTTACAAGACCTGCCTTATGCCAGCTCAGCTCAAGCAGGCAGTAGACGCTTGTCTGCTCCTCTAATGCAGTTGGAATGGAAAGTCTGGGGCAATAGCTGTGATTTATCATTTCAGACGTCCAAAAACCCTATGTGACTACCTTCAGCTACACAGCTATCTTGCCTCAAGTATATATAATCATAATATAATCATCCCTGCTATCCACATTTTAGTGGAGGGCATTTCTGACCATTACAGTCAGATGCCTGAAGTACAGAAATGGAGCCCTGAGAGAATTTGGAGAATTGTGAGGAGGCAATCTAATTCTTTTAACCCTGGGGTGTACCAGGGAAGAACCTGCCTGAAGAAAGCAATTTATTCAAAATTAGTCAACTTAAAAGAAATTGCTAAAATCTTGAAAAAGCAATAAAATACAAATAATACTTAAAGAGTATATGCAGTAAAATAATCATGAACTTAACATGGAGATACACACCTTAAAATCCAAAATAAGTCCTAGTGTTCCATAAAATTCAGATGGTCAGCCTATTAAGAGAAGACAAGCTTCAGAGTCCTAACAAATGAGGCATTTAATGATACCTGCAGATGGGAACATCTTCAAGCAAAGGCTATCTGTGCCAGTAAAACAGTTTCAGGACAGAAACATCGTTCTATACTTTTGTCATTAAAATGAAACTACACCACTACAAATACATTGGGAATTGTACCGGTTGATTGCTTCATGGTTAAAACTGGGTGCAGTTAGTGTCAGTTAGTTCCTTGTGATTAAGGAAGATCTAACATGGGCAAAGGGTTTACCACTTCTATGCCCTTTTTCATATCAACATTTCTTTTGTTTCTGTATCCTTGATATCTTCTTCTGGCTTGCCTTGTGATAAAAGTCTGGAGTTATACTTGGAAAGTCTATACTTAGAAAGCCTATTAGAGGTCTGTATAATTTTCACTGCCTTATGAATTAGAGGAGGTGTTGTAAATCACCAACACTCAGTTTTTATCCCTCTTCTCTCATCATCGTTCATCAGTTATGACATATACATCTTGGATAAAGTTATCTGACTTAAAACAGAGAAGTCAGTCCACTAATATAGCAGAACAATATTTTCGTTGCTTTGCCACATGCAACATGTTTTGCTTAGGAAGCTACCAGTTGATGTGGTTACTCAACAATTCTATGGGATATTTATCCTCAGCTGGGTAAAGGAAAGATAAGATGCCCAAATTAGCCTGCATCTTTATAATGGTTAGCTACTTAATGTCCATATTTTTCCAGAACAATAGTGCTGTTACGTGCTCTGTGAAAACTGCATAGGCAAAGATATGTATTTTAGAGGGAAAAGGACAGATATATTGGAAATCAGGCCTCACTAGTCCTGTTATTGAGGATACAACACATATACAAATAAACATATATAGTTTTTATGCTGGTACTAGGGCAACAAATTCAAACTGGAACACTAGTGCTTTATAATTTCTTATTAATCTTAAAGGTGCTGATGTAATGTGTTAGTGTAAATTTATTAACAGAAAAACCTAGTAAGTCAGTTATTTTAATTTGATTATCAAAGAAAGAAACCCTGAAGCAGAGAAATACAATGTACTTTATGCAATGTACAAGATATATATAGGCACGAACTGACATGATTCACGTATATATATTGTATTAGAAAATATAAAAAGGAAGTCCCCTAAGAAATTAGAAAACAGACCAATTCATAATAATCTTGATTTTTTTTTTTTTGTGATCTGTGAACACAATGATTTTTGAAGCCTGGCTCTCAGTTTCAATTTTGTGTTCTCAATACTCAAATACTTACTACATTGTTTAGTAAGGCAATGTTATGGTAGGTTTCCACAATAAACTAGCTTGTTTTCACTTTGTTTAGCAAAATTGCTAGCTCTCATAGTGGATGAAACTTTTGGCTCACCTGATGTTTTAATTCCATCATCACAGGCAGGTGCAGGGCAGTTTCTTCCTTGTTCTAGGCTCTCAACTTTGAGATAAAACTGATAAGAAGTCTGCAAACATAGTGACTCTTTGTGTCTGATGAATTGGGTCCTCCTCCAAGGAGAGGCATTGCTGCTATGCTGCATTTGGGAAAATGTGATTTAGAAGGTAATTTCCCAACAGCAAGTTAATTCTTGTGAGCTCTGCCTTCAACACATAAAGGCACCTAAGGCAGTGCCAATCTCATAACAGGACATTCACATACAAATATACAAATTTTCCATGAAAACCTTCTTGACCATGTGTTTGGAGTCATAACCTCCACTCTTCAGGTTGCTAGAACTCAGTAAATGTTATTTTCTTATGCCAGAAATTATATATTTATGTTTTATTTATATTTTCTTAATCTACCTAAACTCTTCCCACAGTTTGGATAAAATCAAGTTTAATAGTTATAACTGTATATACTTATGTCACTGGAATATATCTGATCCTTTCACATGTAAGAAATAAGTGATTCATTCAATTCTCATCAGTTCATTAGAGACCATATGAATCTTACCCAGAGGGCAACAAATGATATGTTAATAAATGCAATTATCGTAATTTTGTTAGATTGACTGTCACAATGGGAAAATACCTTACTAAAAATACAAGACTTTAAAAGAGAAATTTAAAGGCAGTCTGCTATAATGAGGCTATTAAATATGTATATGCATTTAAAGAACCATCCATTGCCCCTGTGCAGACATGCAGTGTACTTTTTATTTCAGGAAGTTAGTGATGCATACATATGCCAGTGAAGCATGTTGTGCCATCTTCTCATTTCAGTCCACAAGAGACAAAATGAATTCAACATTAAGTAAGGAAAATGACGTATTCACAGACAGTGGATTTTTTATCTGGATGGTCCTGCAGAGCACAGCGAGTCTCTTTGCAGCTCACAGTTCAGTCATCTCACAGGTAGCAGTAATTCCCAAAGCAAGTTTACTCACAGATGTAATGTAGTGCAAGTAATGTAGAGAATTCTTCAGGGTGATATTGAAAAACTATTGCAAGTGGAAGCTGGGTATTTGTTAGCACAGCTGTCTAAACCCCAGTCATTCACTCTGGGGGATGGGACAGGTGGAGCCTTAAGGCAATCAGTTTCCATTGTCCGCCTCTGTCACATCCTCTGCCTGCATAGTGTACATTTTCCTGATGCATGAAATTCTGTTTTGGGGACAGAATGAATTATGGAAGGAAGAAAGTTGACTCTAACCTAGTATTTTCCTCATCTTCAGTCAAGTTGGGAATGAATACCCATGAAATAACCTGTGTTGCTTGGCATTCATTGCACAGTTTCCTGTTCAGCTAAAGAGTTGTTTATCTACAGACCTGTTATGGAGAAAAGATTTGATGACAAACATCGGTGGGAAGGTGTGTACAAAAGAAATGGTCAGAAGTAGTGCAAGGATAATTTTAGTAAAATTTATTGGGTTTATATTTTCTTTCAATTTGTATTTTTATTTAAAAACAGGAAAAAGAATCGTAGAATCGTGTCATTCAGAAAGATGTAGGAGTACATATCAGTATGTCTCGTGCATCTGTGTGGAATATGAATATCCCTCTTGCAAATCACGAAGAGCTTAAACTCGTGTCCCCATTACTCAGAGCAAATTTCTAAATCATCAGAGGTTTAGTTACTTCAAGGTCTATATCTGAAAATACTTCATAAGGAAAGCAATAGGCCTTTAAAAAATGTTCTGGCTTTGACAAATTGCCATTTCCAATTAAAAAATAAAAATAAAAATATAACAGTGGAAAATTTCCAGGTAGCTTGAGACAGAAATTAAAGAAAGGTAAATTCCAAGTAAGTTCCTCAGGTGTTTGCTTGGTTTTGGTTGCTTTTCTGTTTGTCTTTCATTGTCTTCCTTTATATGATATATTTTTAATTCTTATTTATTAAAAATTAAGGATATTACCCTGTGAACTAAATTTGGCTGAGAAGCACTGGATTCTGCATTACCTCAAGTCTTCTTTCTATGACAGAAGCTTGTTTTGTAAACATATTATAATCAAAACAAATGATGAGCCCGGTAATATTTTTCTGAGCAAGAATCAGATACTTATAATAAACAGGAATTTGGACTGTAATCCAAAAAGTTCTTTCTGTGTGTAATAGAGATGAAAAATATTGTAAATTCATTTTGCTACATTTTTTAAACTTCTTATTTAAAAAAAAAAAAAAAAGAGAACAGGTTGCACATAAACTGCTGATTTTACAAGAACTTGAGGCCAGTGTATTATATATTTAATTTTTACAAAGATAACTGAATTTCACAGTTCTCAGCTTCACCGTATAACCTTATAATAATTATTTATGCATTCCATGTCATTGCCATTCACTTGATAACAAATTAAAGCCATGGTAAATGTTATGATCCCCATTAATATTGATTGTCTGCTTTATTCTCTGCTTGTTGTACTGGCTGTTATATCATCATGTTTGTAATCTTGAGGCTTACTTTATAGTCTGGCTCTGGAGATTCTAAGACTGTGTAAAATAATACAGGAAAAGCTAAAGAGAAGCAATATAAGAATGGTGGATACCAACTCAAGTCCCTTGTCATAGTGAGATTGTCCATCACATAACCAAGGATAATTTGTTGAGATCCCAGAAAAGTTTATGGAAGTAATTTCTGTAGGATCCCAAACTATCACGTTTCATTCATTGACACCCGAAAGCGAGTGCTGCTTTGGACTTCCACCTCTCTAAACCCCCATATCTTGGGACAATATATTTTCACATCTCATTTCTTCTCTGTAGAGACAGAAGGTAAAGAAAGAATGGCACTTGACAGATAATTATGTTTTAATCTGTGCTGCTGGAAAACCTTCTTATACCATATTCATAAGTATACTTCAGCAGCACAGAAAAAATAAGTTAACAAAAAAGCCAATGAAAAAACAAAGGTGTAAATTTGACAGCAATAATGTAGTTCTAGAAAGCAGATTCCAAGGTAAATCACTTAACTACTGCAGTTTCCAAGCCTGTCCAATGAATGGCCACAGTGGTTGATTTTACTGATAAAGGAGCCAAATGAAACCATACCTTTTATTGAGTCAAAGAGAGAGAATTATAAGCATTTTCTCATGCTCCACAACATTTAAGTATTAATAAGCTTGTCATGATCATGCTGCCTGCAAATATTTCTTGTCTATTAAACTAGTCAGTGTGTTATGATTCACAGGTGAATAGTGTCTATACAGCTTAACCGCTGCATTACTGTACTATCCACCTCTATGGACTTTCTCTGCTTCATCTGCTCTGTAAATATAAATTTTCTTATGCCTTAGAACATGTTTTCTAACCATCTAAATTCCCAATAGCTTCAAGCAATTTTCTTTCAAAAAAATAATCGGCCTGCCACAGAGCCTCACATCTCCTTGGTGCCCCATTAGGTACAGATGTGGGACAGTGGGAGGGTTTTTGTGTCGTTTTTAAGTCCCATACCAGTTGCTCATGCTGGGTTTGAAAATTAAACTTAATTCAGCCAGATGGAGGAGACTCCAGAAACCAGCTTCCAGTCTGATCAGGTTTTAAAATTTTGAATTTAAACTGAGAAAGAACGTAGCTATTTAAAATCATTTAAAGAAGTTTTATGTGCCCTTTTTGTCCTGTATAATTAGAATTCATTTTAACAATTATGCTATTGGAATTTACAGGCAGGACTATTATTCTCGTCTTTCTTTTAGCATTTTAAAAACCTTATAAAACATTCTAGAATGTCATCTTTCTAGAATTTAGGTGAGGTATATGGAACACAAATAGACTGTTCCTATGTAATATGCGTTCTGATATTATTTTAGCATGGCTACTTAGCTTATTTTTGGCTCTTAAATAACTTTTTTTTTGTCAAAAATCCACCACCCATCAGGTATTCATGCATACAGTGACATTGGTTTAAGTTTTTAAATATTCATCCACATACACTCATACAACATATATTCCATTATCTATAAATGTTATCATTCAGTCCATCAGCGCACCCAGTCTGCCTACTGTTGTCATTATAGTCATACTCCAAGCATAGATTCCCAAAACTGAAGAAAGTGAGAAAAGAATCAATAAAAATCAATGAGGATTGATTTATAAACCAACTAGACTTATTATTAAGAAGAAATTCTTCATTGTGAAGGTGGTGAGGTATTAGAATGGGTTGCCCAAAGAAGTTGTGGCTGCACTATCCCTGGAAGTGTTGAATGCCAGGTGGAATGGAAGGTGTCCCTGCCCATGGGAGTGGGGTTGGAACTAGGTGATCTTTAGGGTCCTTTCCAACCCAAAACCCAAAACCCAAAAATCTATGATCCTAGATATGTTACGAAAGTAACGAGCATAGCTCGTTAAAAGGCATTAGCTATGCCTTTTGTTTTCAAAGATTTTCTTCATTTATATTGTATTGCTTGTTAGTATGCTAAAAAATGTTACTGGAATCAGTAATATGAATTGTAATGAAAAAGGTAACTGGCCTTTTAATATTTCTTTACTTTTTCTCCAAGCATTGTACTGAGGTTGACTAGAGAAATCTCTTTCTATACCATCCAATCTTTATCTATCACCAGCAGAATAGTTTTCAGGATTTTAAATAGTATGAATATTGGACAGAATTTCTTTATAAAATGAAACTTAGTACCACTATTCGCAGAATCACAGAATACCACTGTTTCCTTATCTATGCTACACTATAGAAAACAGTACGAAACCCACAACACCCTATGATATTTAAAGTCACCATAGATAAATGCAGAAACTTCCAACAACTAGAATGGGTAAGACTCTCCAGCTCTCTAGCAGAAAATTCTTGAGGCATCAAACCAGAGGTGTCATAATATTTTATTTTACAGAAAATGATAAAAAACTTCTGGGGAAGAAGAGAGTTAAAACACTCTGTGCCACTCCAATTTAGGCATTTTTTAGTAGTTTAGATACAATATTGCAGCAAGTCCCCAGGATCATGCTGTTAAGTTTTCCCACTGAAAAAAGTTCGCAATTTACCTCCACTTGCTGTGGATTTCAGAGCTGGGCACAATCTAAACCAGAACACTAAGGTACATTTAAGAGAGTCAATAAATATTTAAGATAATGCTTGAAGAGATCTGACTAACTGATGTAGAGCTCAAAAAAAAATATCTAAGACTATCAAGAATATAGTTTCCTTACATACTTACTAGCATTAGTATATGGCTGGTATATCTGGAGGATCTATCCCTGGTAGAATGGGACACTGGTTTGCAAGAATAAGGAAATTTTAAACCTTTTACAGACAAAGTGACACAGCTGGTGGAATCTCTTCCTAGCATTCTATTGAGACAATAGATAAATATTTGAGCAAGATTAATGCTCCATTTTCCTCTTTTTCAAAGTGAGGAGCTCAGTAAGGTCAGAAAATCTTCTTTCACTCAGATTCAGGCCTTACTCCACTGATTTTGTCATAGTTCTAGAATAACTAAAATTATCCTCTAGAGGGCATGTAGTCCAATCTCCAACCCAGAGCAGGACCTACATAGATTAGATTGTTTAGGCCAAGAACAAGGCCAAGCCTAGGCAAGCTTTGCATACCCTCAGAGTTTCCACAACCTCTATGGACAACCTTTCCTAAAGTTTGGTTACCCTCACGATGAAAAAGTATGTCCTTATATTTAACAAGAATTGCCATCTTGCAACTTGTGACTGCTGTCTAATGTCCTTACGTACTTACTAGCATTACTGTTACTATGCATCTCTATTCCTCTGTTAGGAAGTTGAAATTCTCCCAGCCTCTCCTTGTACGTAGTGTGGCAGTGCCTTCAGCCCCTTGGGGGCACTCGTTTGCACTGACTGCAGTATGGCACGGTCTAGCTAGTACTGACAGCCCAGAACTGAACGCTGGACTTCAGGTGCTCTCTCACAAGTGCCATATGGAGAGAAAGGACCACTCCCCTCCACATGCTGGTTGCAGTCTTGCCAATACAGTCCAGTATGCTGCTGGATGTTTTCACTGAAAAGAGAAAATGCTGCCTTTCAACTAGTTAAACCTCAGTATACCAGAACAACATATAGCAATATACTCAATACTCTTAGACAATGTGCATATACTTTGTCAATAACTAAGTGGTGTAACACAACACTTTTGCTCCATAAGTGTGTGGAGTATCTGAATGGCCCATCTGATTTCCCACCTCCTGCTCTTAATGCACAAAGCTATTTGGGCTTCTGCTGTATCCCTACTTTGCGCATTTGAGTAGGGTATGGATTTAAGGCACCCCAAAATAAAGATATACCTTCTCCCTAATTTTAAGGAAAACAGAACCAGTCTTAATTGCTTTCAGGTCTGCAGGAGTCTTTCCATTGGCTTGGTATCAAGATCTACAGCTTTAATAGGCATTTACCACAGATCCCCAGGCACAATCTCATGTTAGGCTGTTACTAAATCAAACTGTTATTCGTTGTTTATACAAAGCTTTGGAAGAAACACGGATGAAAAAAAATGAATGCTTCATTTTCTTAAAAAAAAACAAAGAAGTTATCAACTGCTTTTCTACTTGCCTTAGGCTTTCAAAATATGATGTCCCTTTTATAGTCTTAAGAAAGCAAAACAGATGAAAGATTAAAAGTATCTCTAGGCATAAGCTTTAATGAAGTACTGATATCTAGAAATGTTTTAGCAAAGGTATGATAGAAGGAATGATTTTCTAATGTTTTTCATATGTAAAATGATTTTCAAAAACTATTAACATTAGCTTTGTTAATTTCTCTTTTACAGTGTTTTTTAAATAGTATCAAATTAGGAAAATTCTAAGGAGCTTTTAAAATTCTACTATAAGATGCCACATTTACATAATTGAATAAAAAATTCACCAATAATGACCCAAATCAATAATTATACAGCTCCATAATTACACAGTTCCAAAATATTTCCATCTTGTTTTCATAAATGGTAAACAGCAAAGTTATTCTCAGGCACATACTCAAAACAGAAGACCAATTTCCATTCACTTATATCTTTGATGTAGTATTCTGTCCTCTAGGCTTACTTTTTAAAAGTGCAACTCACCTTAATGCCATGTTTAACAGCAATGAAATGGGACAAGAATCAGAATGAGTCACCAAGTTGCTACATTTCAAAACCTCTCACAGGTTATCAGAAAGTTCCAGAATGAAAAATTTTTTTTTGGTGAATTAACTTACGTACCAGCCTGACAATGACAGAGTAAGGCAAAGTTGCCATTAATAAAGATCTGTCAGATTATTAACTGTTAAACACAATTTGAAGTTATGTTTAGTCTCAGCTTAACCCTGCTGAAAATGTTGGCACATTGCAGTAAAAGCCTATATAGAAATAAATAGAAATAAATGCATTAATTTGTCGATAACACAGTTTGACTTATGCATGGAAGAATCAGAGCTATGCACTCCAAGGAGGCTGACTCATTCAGGTCAGTGGAGAATAGTCACACACTTCTGGGCAGGCAGTCATTAGTCACTATATCATCATAGGGCCATAGTCATGGAGTACAAGAAATCCATATAGAGTTTGATTGTGAGATCTATCCTTGAGTAGGGTACGAATATAGGGCACCCCAAAATAAAGATTTCCCTTCTCTCTTGAGACACTGCTTGTGCAGGAAGGAGTAGAATTTGCTGTAGCCTGCACACTAGAGAAATTGGAAAGGGAAATAGATTATAATTAGACTGAAGCTTTTAAGAAAATTTCTAAGAAGAGATGCGTGCTTCAAAAGGTACCTAAAATGGTCAGCTCAGTGAAAGGGAATGTGTCACAGACCAATACAGCCTTCTTAGGTCTAGATCTAACAAATTGTAAACACTTGAAATATATTTTAAGTCTTTAGACTAGAGTGAAGATTTTCTTGTCTATTTGTGCCTGAAAGTCTGGTCAGTCTCTAGGTAGTCTCTTAAAATCTCTCTTACATGAGACAGTCTCTTTCTCAAGATATGCAAGTACATATTTTTAATCAATTAATACAATTTAATTAAAGTTTGCTGGCTTTAAAGTTTGTGTTTCTGGTCAGCTAAACAGTAGTGCAACTGAAGTGTGAGTGTGCTTGTGACATGGTCCCTTTTTACATGGAAAATTTATCTATATGAGTATTTTCTGGAAACTAACCATTCAAAGACACTAGGCATCTGGAAAAGTGCCTTGTAGATTTGAAAGCACATGGAAAAGCACATGCTTAATTCTTTTCATGGTAAGCACAGGTTTTGACATCTGGCAATCCTGTTTCAACTCCTACGGGTTTTGAAACAATATCTCCTGCAATTTCAGAAAATGTCTTATCACCAGGTTAGAGTTTACGTTGCCTGTAGATGAAGATTCAGCCATTTTGCTTTGTGCTGGGAAAAAAAAAACAGAAAGCATAGAAAATATAGTGAAAGATTAGCTGGATAATGGATGGATGAGCATTTTCTAGTCTATAAAAAGGGAAAGCAGTGGGATTCAGATCCTGTTCAAGGTCTGTGTATGAATTTCATGTAGAGCAGTCCTGGAAAAAATGTAGAAGCAATTTTTACTGTATGAATCAGAACAAAACCTGTTCTTTCCTCTTCTTGCTCTATTCAAAGTATCCACACCACCAGACTAGACTAATGCTTCTTCTGACCCTGAATCCTTGGCTTCTCATTTATATAGCATGTCACAATTTTAAGACGCAGCATGAAGTTCCCCAAAATAATCTATAGCAAAGTACATGCATATTGTTGTATTGGATCCACCCCTAAGGAACATCTATTTTTTTAAATATTCAAGTTTCTGATTTGAACTTTCCCAGTGCAAAGGTAGAATTGTAGGCATCTATGTGGCTCAAAGTGAGAGAAACAAGGACAATAAACAAAAGGCAATAAGCAAATAAGCAAGAAGCAAAAGAGCAAAAGGTAATTTCCGGACTTCTAGAGAGAAAATACAACTTCTAATCTACTGAGAGTTAATATATGTTCACCTGTGAGGACTGGTATTAAATAGTTTGCTCAAGTTCAAACTTTATTGGGACAGAGAAAGGAATTTGGGCCTCCAAAATCTTTCATGCTGTCCTAATACTTAATCCAACTTCCTCTGATGATCAAGAATATGTGGATTAATATACACTAAAGCATTCATACACACCAATTTGCATACACTTTTAAGTCTGTCAGAATGTACATTATGTGAATAAACCATACCAGCTTTGATTTGGATTCTACATATAGTTTGTTAAACATCCTTTTAAAAGGTCAAGTATTATTTACTTTTAAAGTTGTTTTTTCAAATCATCATCTTAGTCTATGCAATTTATTCTCAAAATATATTAAATTCATTATTGTTGTGATAAGTTGTTGTGGTGTTGTTGTGGTACTGTTGTGACTTTAAAGATGCCTCACTTTTTACAAAATGTACATATTACCTTAAAAATAAAACTTAAAAATATATCTAGAGTAAAATTATAGAATAGCAAGATAACAGAATTAAGGAAGAGAATATCCAGAGAAGATTTAAAATAATTAATAAAGGATGTTGAAAGAATCTGTCTGTCAAAACCTGCTCTCTATAACTTTGAATATATAAAAATGTGCAACCATTTCATTTCAGTAATAAAAGTTCATGTGTCACACAGGTCTGTAAGGTTTAAAAGCAAGCTATAAAATTCTGGGCTGAAAGTGGGTTTTTGAACTTCTTATTTTTGGATGATCTATAGCCACATCATTGTAACTTGAAGAGGTGCTTAGATTGGAAG
Organism: Coracopsis vasa; assembly: GCA_026283785.1. Lineage (NCBI taxonomy): Eukaryota > Metazoa > Chordata > Aves > Psittaciformes > Psittacidae > Coracopsis > Coracopsis vasa. The sequence goes on along the minus strand of JANHGB010013680.1, from coordinate 6,518 downwards.
ATTATAATTTTAAAATATTTGTGATAACATATTTTTGAAATCTAAGTGCCTCTTGAAGTTCTAACATGGACTTCACATCCAGTCTTTTAAGTATTAAGCTTCTATTTTGCAGTCATCTGTGATGTCTGAGATGCACTGCTGTATTGATATGCTTTACATATCATAAATCATATACTATCCGTTCTGTGTTTGCCTTAGTAGAAGGTAAACTTTATCATATTTTTTATTCCTCTTTCCAACTGAGGAAGGGAGTAATAAAGTGACTTTGGTGGGCACCTGGTGTCCAGTCATGGTCAGCCCACCGCAGTGTGCATGGGACTGTTGCTGGTCTGAAAGTAAGTAAACAATTTATAGTTTAAAATCTATGTGCTCAAATACACACCACACACACAAATCTAATTCTTGAGACATAGATCAGTAAAATATTGTTCTGCTTCAGAGTATGTATGATTCATTGTATCATCACCAGGAGAAGAGAGATGAACACTATCAACATACAGGAAATGAAGAGGAATTCTGATGCTCATGGGTAAAAAAATGGAAGCAATGTTTTACAAAGGACAAAGCAAAGCATGCATATTCTTGTTTTCTTGTTTATTTGTCAAGGGAGCAGTAATAGCAGAAGCATCAATTTGTAATGACAGATATCTCCATCATCACTTATCCGGTAACTTCCACGGTGTTCAATTGTGCAACCCACCATTTCAAATCCAAATGACAAAATCTCTTATCTGCAATTAGGGTCTTGCACAGCACAATGTTCTGTGAATGATTGTCAGAAAAGTAACAGGGAAGGTCAAATTATCTTACTCAGTGCTTAGTGACATAGAAAACTAAACCACCAGGTCTTTGCAGGTTTGTAGCTCTTCTGCTTTAGTCCTCAACAATGCAAAAAGCCATCCGTCCACCACTTACACTGAAGATGGGAGCTACAGTACTTAAAAGTCATCGTGGATCTGGACAATAACAGCATCTCATGCAGTTAACCAATTTTAGAATCACTTCAAGAAACAGAGACTGTACAGTTGGAAACAGAATAGTAAAGCCCTTCACAGAAGAGAAATATGGAATCTGTAATGTGTTTACTTAGATGAATAATAGATGTTTTTATTTGAGTGAAAGTTTACACAATCTATTATTCCCAAGGATAAGATAAAATGTGCCAATAAAATTATAGGCAGTACCTGAGTAATCAGTGATACTATAGATGGTTTTAGAGATCTGCAGACTCTTTCCTGGGTCTGAGAGCCTCAAACTCCAGGAAAGAGCACAAATAATTCTTTTGAGATTGTCCTGTTAGGAAAGAGAAATGTTATCTTCTCTTTTTTAGGCAGGTATTTTTTTTTTTGATTCACTGTCTCTATCTTCCTCTCCCCCCTCCCAACACACACAATATCTCCATCCTAAAAGCAGAAGAAAAATAGTTCCTTCCTCCTCAACCTCCACCAATTTTCCTGACGTTGTAATTAAAGAACTGACAGGGAAAGTGCAGTACTTGCTATGAAATGAAACTGTTACACTAAAGAGAGTCCTAGACAGCTCAGTGATAAGATAATTTAGATGGCAAGGGAAGGCAGCTAATGTATATGTGGGTATAAATGACAAAGACTGGATATTCAAGCTTTTGAAAACGTGGTTCAGACATCTCCTCTTGAGACTGTGAAGAAGAAGGTGCAGAGCTGTACTTTAAGCTTTCCTGCCAGTCATAGGTAGAAGCTGAGAGCTATTCAACAAGAGCTGCATCTGCATGAGAAAGTGAGAGACAGAAGGAAATTGATAGCAGGTAAGTGTTGTTAAATCAGGACTGTGTAATAAGGCAAAAAGTAACAAGTAGAAAGAAAAACATGGTAGTTTCCTAAAGAAAAGGAGCCAAAGCATTTTGAAATATTGTTCCTTTTCAGATTCAAGAAGGGATAATGAGAACACAGTAGCTGAACTGCAGGTATAAAGTGAACATTTTTTCTTCTCTTTTTTTTCAAGCAAAACATGATGAATTAGATAGAAATTACTTTTGGCTTAGTTTGAAGAGAGACCTGAAATATAAAGATATGAAGCCCATTAAAAAGAATGATTCAGGAGGACTGGAGGATATGATATAATATATATAAAAGGAGAATATCAGAAGAAAGGAATGACATTTGCAAATTTTCTGCCAACATAAACCATTCAGACTGAAGTGAAAGATAAAAATTGCAAGAAAATACTTACAGAAAACTTTTGAAGTGTTTATAGGTTTGAATGACAATCTAAACCAGGAAGTATAAGCATGACAATGCCCATAATAAAGGATTTCCATTACTCTGACATTTCAAAATATGAAAACCATGAAGTGTTCATGTAAGGGGCTAATTTGAGTCAGTACTGCTTGAACAGCCAGAGAGACTCACAGCTTTATTTGTTTACTTCAAAGAAAAGAGCTATGTAGATAAGTTATTGGCATGTGAATGGTCAATAGTGATGAAAAATTATACTTAAGATACCCTAAAAGGTTATTGCAGAAAACTAAATATTTGAAGTATTTGTAAAATGCTTAAAGGATTAGAATTTGAAAATGCACAGAAGTGAGTGATGTGGTTAAAAGAAGAAAGCTGTCAAGGAGTATCAGCAACACTTTAAACCAAGCCTAAACAAAATTTGAAAGCTTTTTTTTCTTTTAATTTTAGTCAATATTTTAGTTTTACATCTTTGAATGAGCAGAATACTGGACTACCAGCTGTAGAATCAGATCAAAGTCTTAAGGAGTATCTTTGTTATATTACAACCAAAGGTCATAAGAAAGTAAGTAAGAAAGCTTACTCATGAGAAATTTCTCATCTATGCTTTTGTAATACTGTGCTTGAATAAGGTTCAAAACCAATTCTGAGAATCTTTTAGATCATGTACAAAATTTGTATACAGATTTTTTGAAATTTACATTGATGAAAGATGTTTACAAAAATCAGAGTTGAATCATAGCCTGCTTATCAAATGTAGCTAAATCTCAGTTCTGTATATATATGATAGACCAGTAAGTGTGAATGAATACAAGCTGTAAAAATGAAGGCAGTATCTGCTGAAAATTCATAAAGAGCTACTGGAGAACTGAAAGGTTATTATTAACAAACTTGCATGCAGATAATGTTAATCTAATATCCACAGGCTAATAAACAATGAAATATTGTAGACAAAATCTGTGAGTAAAGCATAAGTGAATTTCCACCAAATTATTTTTTTATTTCTTAATGGAAAAATGCACAAAAACAGAATCATAGTTTGTTTCTTATGTCTGGTATCTGTCACTTGATAATGGTTTCAATGTCAAATTTACTGAAGGCAATTCCAAAGCCCAATCAGTGCCTAACATCCTTTCTTTCTCACCCATCTTTCTTTTCTTATCTTTTTGTAATTTTAACTCGCCATTGTATTTCTTCTCATTTGACTGCTGAAATTCATTGTACTTATTTGTTTAGAGTCTCTGCATTATTCTTTTGTTAATGTAGTGCAATAAGCCTGAAATATTCACTCATTATAGTTGATGGCATTAACTCGGATTACTCTACATAGCAACCGTTACCAAGAAAGTCAACATCTCAAGCTATATAATCTGTGTTAATGTTGCTAAATGTTTGAGGTTTTTTTTCTTTTATTCTAAATCCTTATCTGACCTTCCTTGTTCAGTAAGAAGGTTTTTTCCATATAGTTATTTATGATCTCTTAGCAGTAAAAAGAAACATAATTTCAATAAGTGAAAAACTGAACAGTTCTCATGCTCTCAAACAATTCTGAACAGCAGTCAAAAGAGAGCAAAAGCATGTTTCATTGCTAGGATGGCTTGTTTATTATCTCAGAGAATAATAGGAGAAACTAATTTTTAAAGTGTTTATCATGTTTACAAGAAAATGTAGATAGACATCTCGCATGTACAGTTCTGCACCTGTTAGATAGCACCCATAGAGAAGATAGAAGAGAAAGAAGAACTTGATTAATGAAAAAATTCCCTTTATGCCTGTCACTTAAAGCACCCCTGAAAGATGTTGGATCAACAGCAATAATAGCATGCAGAAGAGAGGCAGTGACAAAGCTTTCTGACACTATCTTATCAGAGCACCTAACTGGTATCTAAAAATGATAGTTACAGTTTTCTGTTTAGGCTTCAGCCTGTCTGCTGCAAGTTTCTTCCATAGGTCCAACCAGTTGTGCTAGCAGTTTGAGTCAAAATTCTTATTTATTTTTTCCTTCTGTTTTGTGTCTAAGGCTCTTCTAATTCCTGTGCCTGCCCAGGTTAAGCTGTGTCTAGTCTTCTTAAGAGGTGTTTTATACCCCATGCTGCTCATGCAGCAAAGTAATCTTCATTATGGTTCCCATCACCTAAAGAATAGTTTTGTCCACAGACATCAGTGTGTGGACTTAGTCCAGTTAATTAATTCAAAATAAAAAACTGAGTTTCTCTAAACCTCGGCTTGATTATAGTTAGAAAGACACCTTATTTAATACTGTATTATACTTACTAACCTTGTGATGGTGATCTTGACCTACAGTCTTACTCATGAATAACCACTCATACACACACCACTCATCTGTTAATCCATGTAATATCTTAAAAATGTTGGTACTTATTCATTGTTCTGTGTAATTATTTTATTCTGCAATATGCAGTGGTAATATGTTTTAAAATTGTTTTATGATGAGCTCCATTTTTTTTACCAGTGAATAAAGATATTTGCAGAATGAAGTAAGATATAGCGGATTGTAAGCATTTTTCTATCAAGAAATATGGAAATACATATCTGGATTCACCAACAACTTTCAAAGTCATACACAAAAACTCTGGAGGAGGCAGTGGATACTTCCACACACATGCCCTGTAAAGTTGCTAGAGCGCTACTCTGCTGTGCTGAAGCACTGGGACCTAAACTCTCTTTACACTTGATTGAGAGCAAAGACTTGAACTCGGCTCTTCCATGTCTCCAGAGAGTATGATAACTCTTGGCTTACAGGATACTCTGGAATGAGTAAATATCAATCTCGTTTTGAAGAGGCTCTACTTCATGTAACTAAATATTAATTGAGAAAAAGAATAAAAATGATATTGCATAGAGTAACCATCCAGAGTACTCAACTGGATAGAAAGACAGTTGGATTCCAGCCTACTTCAGTGAGTGGTGTCTGCTACCCATTGCTTTGTTTTCACTCCATTTTTTATTTACAGAATATGAAATCTCCAGTGACTGAATCATCTTGCCTCTTCAAAAACTTTTATTTAACATTCTGAAAAGACCTACTTTGACATTTCTGCAATTTTTCCCCATATTTTGCTTTGTTAAAAAATGTGAAAATCGTGTTTGAAATTGTTGTGACTCTTTCAGAGATGTAAATTTAAGCAATAAATGGATGCCCAAAAGTGTTAGCTTTTTGGGTATTTTTTCTTGTCAAAGTTTATTGAAGAATTGAAATACAAATCAGACTGCAGATGTTTGCAATTAACTTGGCAAAAGTTTTTGTTATTGTTATTATTTTTGGTTTTCATTCTTAAACACCTTAGCCAGGGACTGTTTGTTTAGTACAGGAAATCTACATAGCTTCCTTTGACAGGAGAGAAAATTAAACCCATAGTTGTCTAGGCTTTCTAACACTTAAAACCTATTTGTTCCATTTTAATTAATGCAGACTAGGTTCAGGCCATAAGGTTTAAACTTGCCTATTTTAATTTGTTAGAAGACTGAAAAATGTCCTAAACCTGGACTGGAAAGAAAATTCCTTGCTCTCCCTTTCCCAGTTTATTAAGAATTTAATAAAATATCATTGTGGAATTTTAAAATTTTCTGGGCCAGATTAATCGAAATAATCCTTCCTGCTCTGGAACTCCCTCACAGTTAACTCTGATTTCTTTGCTCAGTGAAGTTGCACTTGACTGGTCTGAATACCACTTCCAATTATTTTGGGATATAATAAGATTATTTAAATTCATGTGGCTCTCAACCTCTCTAAGGCTTTATATGACTTTTAGCACATCTTTTGGCAGCTAAAATGTTAAATGTGGTAAAGAGATACAAAGATGATTAGTGACTAATTTGGCATTTGTGCAATATATTTTGAAATGTGTATTCATTTCATAGTGGTTCAAAATCTTTTTTTTTACTGTATATGATATAGGGTTTTTTTTGGATTAAGTGTAAAGAAAAATGACTATGATGATGAATTTGTCTTTCTGGAGTAATTTTGCTGAAGAGTGAAAAAATGTACGGGAGCATCTCTAAAGAGATTAAGGAACTTCTGTGGCTGCAGTAGGGCTTGAATAAAAAAAAATAAAAATAAAAGCAGTCAGTAACCAACTTTGTTGCCTCTCAAAGTTCCCTTTGGCAGCGATAATTTCCTAATGTTAATGCATGAGAGAAAGTAGGGGTGGTTTTCCTTAACCATTAAATGTTATTTCATTTTGAGTATTTTGTTTTTTACATCTCACCAACATTCCGTCACTTTCTCTACTCTAAGTACGGTTATCTGAATCAAAAATATTTTTATGAAAAAAAACCCCAAAT
>JANHGB010013676.1:0-12062 GCA_026283785.1 Coracopsis vasa | reverse complement strand
CTACAGGCCCTTGTCCAAAGCCCCTCTCCAGGTTTCCTGGAGCCCCTTTAGGCACTGGAGCTGCTCTAAGGTCTCCCTTTAAGGAGCCTTCTCTTCTCCAGGCTGACCCAGCCCAGCTTTCTCAGCTGGACTTGTTCATGAAGAGTTCCTTTACACAGCAGTTTCACAACAAGCAAATGAACCCCTCTGGAGGCCCTGGCAGAGCTGACTGGCCTCGCAGGGAACAACTCCCCACCACCACCACCACCGCAGCCTCCTTTTCTGCTCAGAGCTGGTGCTGGAAGAGACCATTGCTTGAATTTCCCATCTCCCACCTTCATCGCTTTGTAGCTTTAACAGTCCTGTTTGAGGTGGCAAAAGCAGAGGCAGCGTAAGGAACAGCATTGCTGACCTTCTGCTGAGCTTAAGGGTAAAGCACCAGGAAGGTTAAGTATTTTATGCATTTACAGCACGCGTTGAAAACATTCACTGGTGGCTGCCGTTAACAGCATCCAGCCCTCACCCAGGACACTTCAGCGTACGTCTAGGGGACAGAGGTACCTCCTGGGACTGTCCTGGACTCCTGCAGCTCCACCATTGTCACAAAAGAGCTTGTTTGGCGGAACACACCGGAGCGGCCACAGCCCCCGCGGGGCCCTGTGCTGAAGGGAGCTTCTGCCCTCAGGACCCGCCCAGCAGCAGCGGCCATGTCAGGCAAAAGGGCGGGAAGAGGCACCACATCCCCCTGAGGTGGGAGCGGAGCGGCAGCGGCAGGGCCGGGGGCAGGGCGGCTTTCCCTAAGCCCCGCCAGGCCCGCCCCCATGGCTGTCCCGGCTCAGAGGCAAAGCAGGAGGAGAGGGCTGAGACCCTGCGACAGCTGTGAGAGAGCAGGTTCAGCTCTCCCGCCCCGGAAACGTGTCTGACCAGTGGCCATAGCGACAGGGCGCATAAAAAGCACCACAAATCCCCTTTCGGGAGGTTATGGAGCACCCAGGCAAGAAGGGAAGAAGCACGCCTTCAGCTGTGGCTTCAGACCTCTTTCCTGACGCGTGAGCCTGTGCAGCTACACAGAGCCAGGCAGTGGAAAATGACCGCTCGCACTATAAGAGCATTGACTTCAGTTGCTTACTTCCCATACTACAGGGAAGACTAACTAAAGGATAAACTAGTTAAGTGGAGAAAATCTTTCCCTGCAATCCTTTACTGTTATCAACACAGAGCTTTCAATGGCCACCAGAAAAGGCCACCTCAGTCTATATGTATCTCCACAGGCACAGCACAAAGAAAAGGACCTTCCTCGACCAGAAACCACAACCTAGATGTGTTTGGGAAGGGGCCCTGCCTGAGAGGGACCATTTCTACCCAAGCAACAACAGGAATGAATAAATTAATCAACAGCAGGGCCACCCTACAGCTACTGCACCCTTTTCACATAGGATCCTCTTGTAAGTTGCACCTGATCTGGAAAGTCTGTCAAACATCCCATAATCATGTTGGAGAAAGAGGTCAATGTGCTGTGTGGAAACAAGCACTTGGGGCTTGCAGCTGTTAGTGAAGACATCAGATTTTCTGTGACCAAGGGCTTGTCATTGAAGGAATTGGCCTTCCCCACCTGGCTAACCTCAGGGCATCAGCTACAGCTGCAACACAACCTTGGCCTTTGCTTGAGAGATCACCCAGTCAAATAATGTGGCTTACACAGACTGCTGGCTTTAGAAGACAACTTCCACTAAAGTTTGTCTCATTCTTCAGCCATGCCAATTCAACACCAGATCCCAGTCCTGCTGTTATTAAAGACATCCCAATTCATGAGGCCACATCAGCAGTGACGTGCCTTGCAGGCTGAATTTAGGACTCTATTGCAGGCATGCATTTATTCTAGCCACATAGATACAAGCTATATTCTAAGAAACAGACCAATTAAGCTATAAAAAAAATTAATTCTCTCACTAACCAGACATGCCCCAGGCCTTACCACTAAGATGAAAAGTATTTTTCCATCCAACATTATGTTCTAATAGAATTTTTAGACAAATACAGCAAATATTTAGTTCCTAAAGATCTGAGGGAAGCTTGCATTACTACTGGCAGGGGTAGAGGGAAGAAGAAAAAAAGAGCCACAGGCCAAGCTTTTCTAGGATTGCAGAATTTTGGCACTGCATATGCAACCCTATAAAAGAGCTCATGTTAAAAGAAAGCATTTGACCTAAATCTCAGGCCACTATAGAACAACATCCCATATTAGATACCCAATATGTGCATTCAGATGTGGAAAATTTGGGGCTGTTCTTTAGTTGTGATCCAAGACTTTCCTCTCTGCAGAAAAACAGGTCTACAAGGGTTAGGGAACATGCTGCCAGATGGTTCTAAGAATGGATTTTTTCAAGTACTAGCAGCCAGCGTTAACAGCAGCTCAGCTCCTGCAGCAAAGGGGCACTTTACTGTGCCAGACCCTAGTGAGACTGCATAAAGCAGGAGAAGGGGAGAGCACTGCCAAAGCTTGAGTGGCAATAACATTAATAGGGGCTAAGAAACTCTCAGTGTGCTTCCAAGCATTAAGCGTTAGCTCCTGGACAGAAACTATCAGATTCCAGACAAGGAGTTCAAGTGAAAAGTAGAGGTAGGCACAAAACTCAAGGAGTTTGGCAGCAGCTGAATTCTCTGATCAGAAACAGGCTATTATTATTACTGTCAGCTGATGGGCAGACAGAGGGTGACAGAAAGGCTCAGAAGGCAGTTCCTGAAAAGGAGATGATTTTTTCCCATTACATTAAAAAGCTGCTTACAGACATTCAGTGAAGACTCCATCCTTCATGAACATCTCTTCCCATCACTGGTTTTACTTGCTAGTAAAACTTCTGACAGCACAGAAAACATCCTAGTTCTGAATGTCACAAGCCTTTCCCTCCTTTCCTGCTCAGCTCAGAACATAACTGAAAGAACAACATGAGTTGTTTTTTCCTTGCCCCTTTGCCATTTATCCTGTATTTTAGGCATGGCAGTTCTAAAAGGATTCTTAATGCCTCTGCTCACAATAAGTCAAGCAGCTTACTCCAGTGTATCCTTCAGATGTAGGTTTCAAAGCATTGCTAGGCAAAATTTGCCATGTATCAGCATACATCCTAAACTACTCAATCCCATTAATAGTCTGGTTTGTGCTTTCAGGGAAAAAATGAAAAAAAGAACCACCAACAAAAACAAACACCACAAACAAACAAAAAAAGAAACCCAAGTAGCCGGATAAAGGTTTTTTTTTTCTTTGCTTTTAAATCTAAATTGACTTTCAGGTGTATGAAATACAATGGCATTTCTGTGACTTGGTGAACTTTTTCAGTGGACCTACTGGATTTTTCAAGTTATGTGGGTGAAAACAGGCAGAAGTTATAAATTGTTTCTGCCCTTTCTGAGAACTGCCACATCACTTACCCCACACCTGCCAGCAAATTATATACTCAGAAAAGGCATTAGAATCAGCCCATCTGCGAGAGCAGAAAGAAGCAGCTGGGTGCACCAGGATGATGCACGTGCACAGGATCACACCAGCTCAGACACCCTGATTTAACCATGATTTCCTGTAAATTTGCAGCACGAGTGCCTGGCACAAAAGGTAGGAAACAACAGGCCACCTTTCTGTTAGCTTCAATCCCGCAGCAACAGAAACAAGGAAATAATGAAGCTAGTAGAAATAAGGAAATGGAAAGTAGTTTGTCAGACCATGCTGAGTAGAGAGAAGGCTTTCTAAAACATCATTAGCAAGAAATCAGGTTGGCAAAAGAGATAGTAGCACTTCTAGGAGGAAAGATGCCTGAAACACATCTGAAGAAAAGCAACTCTGCAACCATATTCTTCTGCATAGTAGAAAGTGCCACCCTAGTACTCTAGGAAAGAAAGGATCCCTTCACCTTGCTCAGGAAGATCAAGACAGAGCCTGAAACAAGAGGGCTTCCAAGGAGAGGTTTCCAAAGCATGCCAAGGATGACAGCTCAGCACCCACTCTGGGTAGATACAGTTTTCTCTCTTACTGCCTTTTGTACTGCTACCAGCCAGTTACAAGAGAGAAATCTGAAAATACCCTTCTTAGCTGGAAAATGAGAAAGTGACCTTAAGTCAGGGACAAAGGAATCAAAAAGTCTGAAGAGTAATGAACTGCTCTATGCAGAGTTTCACCAGTTTCAATTCAAAACCTGTTGGCTGACTAGCACAGCAGCACTGCCAGATCAATTCAGTGTGTTATCGCCCAAATTATTTCAGAACAAGCCAGCAGATGACCTTCTAAGGACTATAATCTGAACCAGTGCCCTTCCTAGCAACACACTGCATGGACTGCGGGACAGTGATACAATCAAGTTTGCCCACCACATTTGGCTTCTCCAAACCACCACCTTGCTGGACGAGGCCACCTGATCTCCAGGAGTGCTCTCTGCCTCTGCAGCTCAGAGAAAGCTCCATGTTCTGTAAGGGGTAAGTTGGCATGAGCCTGCTGCCAGTGTGAAAGCAGCTGCTGACGGAAAGAATAGATATGAGAGCAGACAAGGGTCACAAAGGGAATTCAGAGTTTTATTTCCAAAAAAGAGCAATGTAGTGTTGAAACAAAAATCAAGTTCAATTAGTTTTCCTCTGATCTGAATGGCTACAAAAATAGATTCTACCCAAATCCATAAAGCCAGTTAACAGTACCATAACAAACCCCAAAATTACTCATTCAGATACCACATACAGCAGTCACAGGAATCTAGCATATATTATTCAATTTTTTTAAGTAAATTTCTGAACTGTTTCCGTTATAACTGAAATACCAGATTTTAAAAAATTGTACAAAAAATAATTTTAACCCAGTTGGAGGTAACAGTGTGCGTTTATTAAAATCCTGCACCAAGGCAGCAACATTTATAATTTAAAACCCAGCCCAGTAGAAAAGAGAAATGTGCAAACATTTAAAAGTTAGATGTACTCAGAGGCTTGTGGTGCATCGGACCTGGCGACTGACTTCTGTCCTAATGCAAGGCGGGCTCCAAGAGGAGAGGTCTCTAATGAGGCACTAAAGGGGAGGCAGAGGCCAGCATGCTGCAAGCTGCAGCTCTCTAGCCTGCGATGCAGGAGCAGCAGTGCCTTCTCCCCAGGGACGGTTTGCCCAATCAGTAGTGTATGGCACTCAATCCAATGCCAGAAAGTCCATGATGAATTCTGGTCAATCTGCTTTTGGACAAAAAAACAAAATGCAAAAGCCATTTTACAAAACAGAAGTTGAAAGCTACTGAGAGTCAAGGAGTTGATATACTCAACAGGTCATTGCTGTGAACTCTGGCTACCTCTCCAGTTTGCTTTAAGGTAAGATTAAGAGTTAGGCAGGAGCCTCTAAAGGTTTTTTAGCATTTCCTTTAAAACTGATGCAGCATATTTACTTATGTGGCACATCAGGTGCTGAATAGTACTAGTACACTACTCTGACAGCAGATTTGCATCCTGAAAATTCAGATCAGAGTTCTGCACTACCACAAACCACTTAAATAAGCTGAATTTTATCAAGAAACTTCATTCTGCTTTTTGCTTCCTTTGGCTACTTCATTGCTCCTGAAATAGGTTTACCCTCACCTACCTCCTCCATTACTTAGTCCATGACCTAATGGACTTCTTGCCAAATTTCTTTCTGCATAGCTCCTGCAATGACACAAGAAAAGATTTATTATTGCAATGCAGTATCATCCTATCCGCTCCCAGCTGCTGACAGAAGACCAGGATTAGGTAGTGTCCAGAAGAAGTGTACAGAGCAGAGCAGGTCAGGCAGTCACTTATCCTTACACACCAGCAGTTACCAATCCCACCAAGCTTCCTGCATCCGTTGCAGACAGTAGTCCTTTGTCTAGACTTCTGTAGCCCCTGTCACCTGAATAAACATCAGTATTCTAGGAAAACAAGATAAAGCCCCGCACCCATGGTGGTAGCTGTATAGACAGAATGGGAGCAGAGATACTGAACACATCCAAGTGAGTGTCAAGCCAGGATTAAACTCCAAAGTCCCATCCTCGACCGACTAAGCCCATGTGGCCTGCCCTTTAGATCAGTATGGGTTGACACGAATAGAAACCTGTATGCGAATACTCAGAGTCCTGTTCCTTTGGGATGTGGGAATGTGATCTCTCCTGCTTTTCGGAGAGAAAGAGACAAAGCATTATTCATAAAAATTGCCAAGGGACAACACGTGAAAGAGAACCTGCCTCTCTCTTACTATTGCCTTTTGTTACTATTGCCTTTTGGGAGTCTGTGGGACACGTACATAACCAGATACCAGCACAGCATCCCTGCCATCATGTTGGGCATCCCCCTGCTTTCAACTAGAAGTGCCCTCCCTTACCAGCCCAACTATTAGGAACAGCAGTTGGTTGATACTCACCCTCTTCCCCCCTCCAGAGTACTCTGGATCTCCTTCAGGACTTCTGGAAAGCAGAGGGTTAAAGCAGTGAGCCAAAAACAGTGGATCTCTGCTTCCAGGCAGCAGCCTAGCCACATTCCACCTCCCAGCAGAACAGCCTTTAAAGCCCACCTCCCACAATCAGAGCCCAGACCATGCATGTAACACCACTGCCTCTTCAGCAGTACCAGGCTGGCATAAAAGACTGACGCAGTTATTTGCCAGAGGAAATGTTGCCAAGCCCAGTGTACCAGAGCCCCAAAGGAACTGTCTGTTCCAGCTGCCATTTTACACAAATCCTGTTAGAAAATAAAGATCCTTCTCTTATCACAGCGGCTGTGTGGACCAACCCCTGCCTGAGGGCTTGACTCTCTGTCCAACCCCTCACTTCTAATTCATGAAGACCCAATACTTCTGCCAGTGTAACTACAGATCCCTTGAAATCAAGTATTGGAATCCACAAAATTCCTAACGGCTTTCTTCTTTTCCCACCCAGAAAGGCACCTGCCCTGGAAGTAGCAAGTCTTCATTTCACTCACTTTCGTCGTTGAGCAAGGCATGTTCCATCAGCCTCCCAGACTTCCTTTCTAAAAGAGAGTAGGAAAAGAGCTTTTACCTAACAATATTTTCCCCTTTTCATGAAATATGTGCAGTTTTGGAAACCCACACTACAACTGGATTTCCTCCTCCCCTCCACTAAGTACCGTTTGACTTTATTGAATGCTTCATGGCTAATCCTTAGAGCCTCTCAAATACTGAATTGTATTTTCCAGCAACACTAGTTTGGCTAACAGATCTCATAAGATTTCACACCTGCTCTTCCCACAGCTTATTCCTTCCAGCAGAAACTCAGTTCTATCCTTTCAAGGCAATTTTGCCACACAACAACTTACTTTAGAGCTAGCAACTACTGTGTCTAAGCAGGTCACAATGTTTCCTTCATGTCCCTCCTTACTTTCCCCTTTCCTAGGTAGAAAACATTGATTGTAGCAACAGGAAAGATGTCTCAGGTTTACATCTCACCATACTACATTTAGTACAATTATTTTTTGCTTACCATCTTCTCCACAGCCAGCCAAACTCCTTCCTGATCCCCTAGAAAAGGAAGCAGCAAACAATCACCGACTTGGAGGCATAGGGATGCAGAGAATTCATGTATACTCTTGGCATCTACAAGAAGCTCCAGTGCATGCTAACTAAATGGTTTATTGAACAAGACTGTCAGAAGGGCTTTAGCATGTGTTGGCGATGCAGAAGCCTGCACACACCAGAGAACATTCCTAAACTTTTGGAATAAAATTCCTATAGGATGTCCATGAGTGTCAGATCTACTGTTATTTCCTGATGATCCGAGATGGGAGGAGGAACTCTCCACTGTCCCTTCACAGAGCAACACTTCAGTCTTGCCAGTAACACCTAGCCCTTGAAGCGTGCAAGAGTCAGGTGTCAGTCAGACACATCATCTGGTAATAAGTAAAGCAAGCCAGGGCTTACAGTTTGTGACTAACCACCCAGGGATATCAATTCCAATGCTTTGTCTACTACTTTGTCCCATCAGCTGTACTGCAAATAGAAAAATCATCAGGAAGAAGGTTACATTTCCTGATGCTGATCTCTCTAGGAATGTTGTTAACATACTTCAAAGTCGTTTTTTTGTTGTTGTTGTTGTTGCTGCTGCTGCCTTGTTTTGTTTCGTGTTTGTTTGGTTTTGTTTGTTTGTTTTCTTCTCACTACTCAGACACAGTCAGTGTGCAGGAGTTCCACAGACTTTACCTGGATTTTCTTGCAGCATTCTCCATGCCAGACTTCCTGTGCACATGGTTGTTACTTGTAACTTCTGGCACGTCCACAATGCACCGCGGCTCCACTAACCATTTAGTAGAAAGGGAAAACCTCTCAAACTCCGATGGTGAGATCAGATAGAAACCTATAGATGATTGGGAATTTATAAGCAATTCTTAAGTCCAAGAACTAAAGGTGATGCAAAAAAAGAACAGATTTAAGTAACCTCTATGTTTGACAGAAAGGGTTTGCAATTCATCCTATCTAAATGAATCATTGAGGAAGATATTACCCCAGTTTCCCAAGGATTGGTTAGTCTAGAGACTGAGCAATTTAAGATGACACAGAGAATTGTACTGTACTGTGCTGACACTTGTCAAAAGCAGCACAGAAAGATTTGAAAACTGAACTGCAAAGCAGCGATTCACCCTCAGCAGCCAGAGGATGCTGGATCCCAGTTTCGCAACTTGAATATTGAGCATATACAGAAGGCACCATGCAGGTGCCTGCTGCTTATAGAGCTATCCTTTTGATTCCAGACAAGAGGAGAGTGGCCAGATGGAAGCTACCCATGAGGCGCATCCTCCCTGTTAGGTGAAAACCACTGCATGCATTAACAATGATGGAATAAATTCACTTCTGCTAATTCACGTGTCAGTATCTGGTGGCATCTGATGCTGGCCAGAAACATGTAATGGACATATTTATGTAACATTAACACGTATACATAGCCAGGTCTAAACACTAAGCCCTATAATCTCTTTTCCATTGTCTCAAACACACAACAGAGGTAAGTGATTTGGGAGAAGCACACCTTACCTTGTCCGTATTTGGTGAAGACACAGGATGCAATGCCACTCACATCCTCTTTGCGGATGCAAGGGTAGCGGATCTGTAACTTGAGGAAGGGCAGCGAGATGATCTGAATGTCTCCCAGGTTAGTCAGGACAGCAAGGTCATTTTCACTGTAATCATCAGTCTTGCAGCTGCTAAAGTTCGCAACTGTCACCTTCCGTACCCTACAGCCTTCCAGGGCTGTCAGCTTGAGCTTCAGTTTGGAGCTAACCTTAGGTAAGGTGAATACCTGTCATAGAAACAAGACACTGACATCTCTTTCCTGCACAATGGCAGCTGTCACTCCCCAGACATCTGCTACTCCCTCCTTTAAAGCCGTTTTCATTCACAGTGAATACAAACCAGTGTAATCGAGTCAGCCTGGCTCCCTGCTCACCAGACAAGAAGGAATCAGCCACAACCCGTGTTAGAATCTGTTTCTGTTCTGACATCAAGCAGTCCTAACCTTCAGGCTGCAAACTGCATTTCTCCCCCTAGTTCTTTCAAACCCCCTCCAAATTTGGATACAAATTATTATAGAAATAGAATGGGGTTTAAACTAACCATGTTTTCTTCCACATTATTTTTCATGTAAGCCAGCCTACAGCAAGCTACTTCAAGACTTACGCTGACTAGTTAAGTGTGGAAAGCTAGAAGCTTTTTAGCTGCTTCACACAAATGCCTACCAATTTCCACTTCTGTACTAACCACAGCAAAAACTCTTTCCGAGAAACGGAAGCAGTCTTGTCCAAAGAGCATAATGTAATACATGAATACAATTTTCATATTCAGCATGTGCATCACTATACTGAATACCGAATTTGTCAGCATGCACCTGATTTATGGACTGCACCAAACAGAAGTGCTGTCCCAGAGGTGTTACTCAGGTATGTAAGAATACACACTCTCAAGACTTATCTTTCCACTGAGCAGTGCTCAGTGCTTTAACACATTTTACGTGCCTCCTGGGTGATACTTACCTTAAATTGCTCTTCAGACACCACCAACAACTGATGGCTGCCTTGCATATCAGGACTCTTAGAAAGGTCATGTGCTACTTCTAGAGGTTCTGGGAGGGGCGTGCTGCGTCCATCCAAGACAAGTATACCCACAACAGGAGCCCTGTGCATCAGCTGAATCTCTTTGGCTAGACAAGCAAGATAAGCAGGAAAATAAACAGACATAGGAGTCTAGTCAGATACACTGTGTTAGAACCTCACTCACACCCTCTCAGTTAGAGACCTACCCAATATGGCTCTAGAAACCCTGCCTGAAAAGATTTACTACTTAAAGGGCATTTGAACTGAACCAGTTTGTGTTAAACAGTATCTATTATTACATAAAGAATGCAGGTCCAGCTTTCAGAATAAGGTACATGTGCATGGACGCTTGAAGGTAAACTTCAGCAACAGCCAACACATTTAAATTCCTGAAGCTAGTAGGAAATGAGGCTAAGGCATATCAAGCAGTGCTGGAGCTCACTCTTTAGTTCAGGTGCTGCAGTGAGCACTGTTTAGCTCAAACACTGCTACATGTAGCTCCACTCTCACAGATAACAGAGCAGTAACTGAGCTACCTCACTTTCTGTATGCAACTCTTGGTTATATGAGTGATAGCTCACATCCATTAGGAATTTGCTTTCACAAGGCATACTTACCCTGCTCTGCCCTGACAGGTTCATCCATTCTTCTCTCTGCTGGAGGAACACGTAAACAGAAGGCATAGACTGTACCTCCATTGGTGCCTGCCCACAAGGACGGGCAGTGGCGAGAGCCTAGAGCAACAAGAAGGCTCATGAGCAAGGCACCATCTGTGACATCCTTGGATAACTGCTTTCCACTAGACACCCCTGCTCTGTCACCACCCTGAATATCTTTATGTTAGGGCAGACTTGCCATGGGAACTACAGGTTCTTGAACTTCTTTTCCCAATATGTGCCCATCAGCAGCCCTGATAAAGGACATGGCTTGTGAGTAAAGGGAAGGCAGTGCTGTTTCCATCAGACACCACAGCTGCTGCATCCAGTTTTCATATATTTATATCCCATGTGAGCAGAGTAAATTTGTGCAAGGTACAGTTTAGGGTCTGATGCACAACCAGCCACTGTCCTCACCAAGATCAAAAGGCTCTGCTGGGGACAGGGGTAGAATTTAGAGTAATGAGACAAAAAAAAAAAGCTTATACTAAAAAGTCCGATGTCATTCCAGCACATTTGAAAATTGCACACAAAGGCTGCATCCGAAGATGCACTACTGCTTGCTTTGGATTAACCAGCAGCCAGAATGGCTAAATAATTCTGCATGACAACATATGCTCTTGCTCTATATTAGTTTTTCAGCATCAACAAAGTAGGACACAGGAGATGCCAAATTTTCCTGGCAGTAAATTCTAATACATTCCTTGGCAGGAGGAGTAAAAACCTATTCGGAAGAAAAGATAGATGTTTGTTCTACTCACTGTCTCTCAAGAAGGTATCAGCAAAATATAAGGTTCGCACAAAGCCAGTGAAAGAGTCTTCTGCAGAGCGGGCTTCAATCTTCCGCTGGACTGGAGCCAGTTCCATTTCCTGCAACGTGTCTTGGTCAAATTTGGCATTTGCTTCTTGCACCTTCAAAGATGACGAGACATTCTGTCAGTCAGGCAAAGACATGGGGAAGAACGAGAGAGAGTGAAAGTGCCAGCAATAGAAAGGGAAAGCATCATCATACCAGTGAACCAGTGCATCCTACATCCCATGATCAACTATAGACTACATCTTCTCTAAAAACATGACTAACAGAGCAGCATCAGGAATCACCATTTTTGTTCTTACATCAATAGCTACCAGTACCATAGCAGGACTTGCAGACCACCTCCTGCTCTCAGCAGTCTAATCAGGACCCCGCATGCTTGTCCTGGGTTCAGCTGTAACAGTTATTTTTCTCCTCAGTAGCTGGTGTAGTGCTGTGTTTTGGCTTTAGTCTGAGAATAACACTGGTAACACACCAAGGTTTTAGTTGTTGCTAAGTAATGCTTACTCTGATGATCAAGGACTTTTCAGTTTCTCATGCTCTGCCAG
>JANHGB010013675.1:9831-28864 GCA_026283785.1 Coracopsis vasa | reverse complement strand
CCGGGTTGCTCCAAGCCCTGTCCAGCCTGACCTTGAACACTGCCAGGCATGGAGCAGCCACAGCTTATCTGGGCAACCTGTGCCACTGTCTCACTACCCTCACAGTAAAGAACTTCTCCCTAAT
This sequence comes from Coracopsis vasa, assembly GCA_026283785.1. Classification (NCBI taxonomy): domain Eukaryota; kingdom Metazoa; phylum Chordata; class Aves; order Psittaciformes; family Psittacidae; genus Coracopsis; species Coracopsis vasa. Next base: position 28,740 of record JANHGB010013675.1, on the reverse strand, counting down.
GTCTAATCTAAATCTACTGGTTTTGAGTTTAAAGCCATTTCCTCTTGTCCTACATGCCCTTGTAAAAAATCCCTCTCCCAAGTTTCTTGTAGGCCCTGTTTAGTTATGGGAGGACTGTTATAAGGTATTCTCAGAGCCTTCTCTTCTCCAGGCTGAAAAAGCCCAGCCTGTCTTCCTAGGAGAGGCCCTCCAGCCCTCTGATTGTCTTTGTGACCTTCTTTGGACTCACTCCAACAGGTTCGCATCCTCTGTATCTTGGGGGCCCCAGAGCTGAACACAATACTCCAGTTGGGGTCTCATGAGACTAGAGCAGAGGAACAAAATCACTTTCCTCAACCTGCTGGTCATGCTCCTTTTCAGACAGCCCAGCGTACAGTTGACTTTCTGGACTGCCAGTGCACATTGCCAGGCCATGCTAGGCTTCTCGTGAACCATAGCTGAACATTAATGCTTGCGGGTACTGCATCTTAGTAGTAAGCCCAAATTGGCTCATGGCATAAAATGGAGAGACAAAGTGCAGAAGCTGTTTTTAAAAAATTATAAAGGCCTTGTGCTCTTTTTTTTTTTTACTCCTAGAACTTCACTATGAAACCCTGCTTGTACACTCTTCCTGATGAAAGAACTGTTTATTTCTTTTAGCAACCAGCACTTTCAACAGTGAGAGATGGCTGTGTTGATACCAAGGGATTATTTCATTTTAGTTTTAGCTTTCCTCATCGCCTACCATTAAATAGGGTTGGGTTATGAAACACACCCTGCCAAAAGAAAGCAAAGATGCTTAGGTTAGGAAAGCTTCAAGATACGTATTGCAAATAGAATTTTGTATACATCTAACACACCTGTTCTTCTGTTTAAAGGAAAAATCTCAGGATTGCATGTATCTCCAATACTGTAAAGTGTGTCAGTCTTATAAGGCACCACGTTCACACCACTGTCGAAAGTGTAACAGGTACTATCTCTCTTTAAAATTGTTCTAAGTGAAAGCAGCTTCAAATCTAATAATGAGCTATTAATATAATTTGTTCTTCCAGGTCTTGTCTTGTGCACTTTTAAAAGACTTCTGTATGAACACTACTCCTGTTTCAAATATTTCCACTTTGTAGTTGTACGATTTCTGTGTGGTTTTACTGTGTTTTAGTTTAATAAATAAATCTGTCTTTAACTTTTTTTTTTTTTAGCTTGAAATCATTTCCTCTTTAGAACTGCTCAACAATAGTAACAAAACATTGGAGTACTGTTTCAGGAAAGTGACCCTGTGTAAATACCTAAAAATCTTTCAGTCCTTTGTAAGTTACAAGTCTAAACATTCACCTGCTCAGGGAGTAGAAAAGCCTATTCTATCGTCTTTCCCAATGGGAGTTAGAGATTGGTTTGAGTGGAAATTTTGGACTCTTTACCCTTTGCTAAAGTGTTTTTTTTGGTAAAGGATGCTTTTGTTATAAATGGTTGCACTGGAATTTAGTGCAGCTTAAAAAAAGCAAGCCATTTCAGCTGTCTACAGTCTAAGCTGTAGTTGCATTTATTTTGGGTTTACTGGGCAGATCCTCCTCTGAATGACTACTAGAGAACGTAGTAAAAGGATATTACAACATGTATGTTCATTTGTTATTTCTGTAAACACAAGGATGTGCAGTCAGTGTGCTTTTGGGAAGCAGAGACTGAAACTATAGAGCAGTGCTGTAATTTGGCTGTGTCATCCCAAGATTTAAAATTAGACTCTTTTCCTAGAGTGGCAGTATTTACACTGAGGACTGCATAGAAAATGGCAGCAGATCCTGATGATTGTCTTTGCAAAGCAGGTTCTTAAATTATTTCTCTTGTCAAGTAAAACAGAAGACACTGCAGCACATTCTCCAAATCATTTTGACAATATGCTTTAAGAATTTTCAGCCCCCTGAACTGTGGCTATAGTAACTCATTCCACACGTATTTCCAGCCTGTTGCAATGAAGTAGGTAACTTAAACCATTGCTGAAAGTCTTTTGTGCTATGGCAAGTTTCAGTGTATGAATGGAGGTTAAATTCTTGTGGCCCACCTGAATGGGGTGAGACCGAGGAACTTCTTCAGAAACACTTGTGCTCATAGTTCGAAAAATTGTACAGTGACAGTTGAGCTAACAGAGTAATTAGTTCTTAAAAGGGAGAAACTGAACTTCCTATTGGGAATGGACTAGCTTAAAAGATAATGAGGTCAGTAGTTCTAAAACAATTAACTTGTATTTTCAGAGAAGCTGGATACTTGTGCAATTCAGTCCTTTGTTTATCAGTTAGATTTGGTGCAGTTGAATTGCAACATTATAATTAGTGACTTTTATACCCATTAAGTAAAATCAGTGCCATTTGGGATGTAGATTATCAGGTGAGTTTTTTGCACCTGTAAACTGCATAAAAATAACCAGCTTTATATTGAATACAAGAGTGCCTCTTAAGGTATTTACTCTTGTTAAAAGGTATTTGAAAAGGTCTTACTGGCTCTGGAATATGGTGCAACTACCAAATTTGAGTAAAGAGGAGGACGGATCATTAAGGATGGTACGACCTGGAGGGCACTTCTTGTTTTGCTTTCTTTCACTGTACAGTATGAAATACCATTCTGAATAGCAACAACAAAAAAAAAAAAGTTACTGTGTTAATCTGTCAGAAATTGGTGGGTTTAAATGAATGAATGAAGGTTGAGTAGTAGAAAGTTAGCTGTCTTTTTCTATGAGCTTTTTGAAACACATCATAAATGTCCTTTGTATTAATCAATATTTATTATTCACAGATGTGTCATGAAGATGGATCACCACTGTCCTTGGATCAACAACTGTTGTGGGTACCAGAATCACGCATCTTTCACTCTGTTTCTCCTCTTAGCTCCACTGGGATGCATTCATGCTTCTTTCATATTTGTTATGACTATGTACACTCAGCTTTACAACAGAGTAAGAAAACATAATTAAATGTTTAAAATATTATTTAAGTCAGATGGATAATTTATTTCTGGAAGTATAAGACAATTTGATTTCCTGAGAAGCAGCATGTAGAATCCCTTGTTAATCTTTCAATATATACTCTAAGTTCTGCTCTCCACTTGTGAGAAGTTGCTTGTCTTAGTCACTGGGAGTTTTCTAGAAACTGAAGGCAGTTTCTGAGTAGCACTTTATATGGAGAGATACAGGCTGTGTTTTGGCTAGCATAGAAACTAGCTGCTATTTATTTCCAGCAGACAAGTTAAATGCTATTTATTTTTGTTTGCCACTTTTTTTAGAATTGTATTAAGTTTTTGAAGGGGGGACTAAAAATAAATTATGTTGCATTTGTTTTTAAATGGAAAAATTTAACTGCAGCAACAATAACTAAAGCTTGTTCTAGAATACATCCCTTATCTCAGATCCATTTTTAAGATTATAAGCTTTGATTTCAGCCTTTGTGGTTGCAATGAAGAACTTGAATATATCTACTGAGTGTAACAGGTGAAGGCTGTGTGCTATATTTGCAGAGCAATAATGCTGGGGAACTGTTATCTCCAAAAGCTTTTAGAGGAAAACTTGTAGCATTTCTATTGAAAATGGGTGCTGTGTTATGTTAATATATTCTATCTGAAACTGGTGAATGTGTTTTTGTTAATGTGCCAAGGTCTAGATTTTTTTTTTTGTTGATTTTGGGCCTAACTTGTGGAGCTTGCGAGATGGGGATTTTGGTTTGTTTTCCATCTAGAGAAGTCCTACATCTAGCAAAGAATGTATTTCTGAAGAAGAAAAGTCTTTTGAATATTTTTTTTTAATTACTCCATTTGCATTATAAAATGTCTGAAGTTGGACACTTAAGAGACAGATTTTTTATTGTCAACTTGTTTTGTTTCAGCAGTCAAAATGTTCTAAAGCTGAATGATACTTTTCCTTTGCAGATATCTTTTGGGTGGAGTTCTGTAAAGATTGACATGAGTGCAGCCAAAAGAGACCCTCGATCCATTATTCCCTTTGGACTGTCTGCATTTGCTGCATCTTTATTTGCCTTAGGACTGGCATTAGGAACAACTATTGCTGTTGGTATGCTGTTTATTATACAGGTAAGTTTATGGCTTCTGTTACAAAGAAGTTAAAAGCACTAAGTTGTGCCTGCTTATGGAGCAGAAAAAGAATTTGGGATTGAGATGGGAGCAGCTGTTTATAGCTTATGTTGCTGTGTAAGTTTTTCACGGATTTATGTTGCTTTATCTCAGTTCCTCTGTTGTACCACAATCATTTTGTGTGGGAGAACTTAAAGGTGATAATCTAACACTAAGAAAATATGAGCTGGCCTTTATAAACTCTGTGGAAAAGACAGAATACCTGGTATTTCAGAAGTACATGACCCTATCCCTGAGGATAGATATAAACATGCCTGATCTATTACTTCAAAAGTTTGAGATCTTTGGAAGGAAATAAAAGTACGCATTTTAAGCATAAACAGAAATACTGTATGATACTGTCTAAGCGTAGACCTATAGTTCTAAGTATAGAACTAAGTATAGTTCTAGAGGATAGCATTAACATGTATTTATGCTGAATCTTAATTTTGAGTGGTTTTAAGCCTATAAAAGTTGCTTCGTTCTTTAAAGCAAACTCAGTTTGTTAAATGAAGTTTTCTTTGACTAGCTGATGTATTCCTACAGAAAATCAACGCTAACTTTGCCTAACACTTTTATTTTAGATGAAAGTAATTTTGACAAATAAAACTTCAATCGAGTCCTGGATTGAAGAAAAGGTAAGCTTTTATTACAGTACTCTTGTACTATATTGTTTCAAAGTCTGTTCTCCATAGTTACGGATTTCTTGTTTCACTTCTCTGGATTTAAACCAAAGGCATCATTTCGATTCACCACTGACTTAATACCTACTACCAGCTTTTCCTTTACTGTCTCTAAATCAGTGTTTAGAAACTAGTTCAGTGCTACCAGGTTATTTTGTATAAGACCACAAACATTTCATTATTACCTTATCTTTCTTTTGTTCTGGGTCAAAATTAGCATGAGGATTTTGACTGTAAGTCCATAAGTATTGTAATGCTTTCTCTTTGCACAGAATCTAGCTTAGCTGGATCCTAGTCCTGTTAGACCTTTGAATAATAGGACAATGGAATATAAATGAAAGAAAACCCTGTTACAACTATGTAGTAGAATTTGGAGTCATATCTTAATATTTTTATTGTAAAATACAGGCTGCTAATATGTCCCTTCTGAAAACAGAACACAGACTGTAATACATGACAATGCAATACAATGCAATAATTACATTATTGCAACAAAGAGGACAAACTCTTCTGTGGCTGCTCCACTAGATGTCATTGTTACTGAGAGAATGGAGAGTTCATGGCTGCAGATTGTGGGAGATTGAGAGCATTCCTGTGTACACAATTCTTAGAGGTGAAATAGGCACTACTGATGTTGAATTATTCTCACATCAAAGAATCCTGAGTAGTGGATGCCTTTGAATGCAACTGTGAAATGGTCAGGTGTCAGTCCTTAAAAAAAGCCATAAAATAAAATCAGAGCTTGGAGTGAATTAATGAGTATAGCCAGTTAATTCTGTTAACAAGTTAACCCAAACCGGGCATACTTCAAAATGCTGGTTGTTGTATGTAGGTTTGAAAGCCTGGGTTACTATATCAGGAATATACTGCTCTTGCTTCAAAATGTTTGCCTTTAGGTGTCATGACACATACAGAACTTATGATCCAGCCTTCTTAATATTTACTGCTCAATTGCAGTTTGTAGGGTATATTTTTATTTACTGTATTTCTTAATTATTTTCCAGGCCAAAGACAGAATCCAGTACTACCAAACGGGTGAGACCTTTATTTTTCCCTATGACATGGGAAGTAAATGGAAGAACTTCAAGCAAGTGTTTACATGGTCTGGGATTCCTGAGGGAGATGGCCTGGATTGGCCAGTAAGAGATGGCTGTCATCAATACAGTTTGACGGTAATTGATCTTCAGTGATATCTCAAGTTAATCCTCCCCAGTATTCAATTGCCTGCTTTCCTTTGCAGTAATATACCAGTGTTCTAAATAACCAAATTAGACAGACTAGTAGTACATATATTTATGAAACAAGACTTCTGTCAAATGTTCTCCCATTTTTGATAGACTAAAAAATTTATGCTTTTGTGAGTGCTTTTAAATGCTAATGATATTTTCTGTGTTTGCTGAATGGTTTCAGTACCTGACTTCATTTTGTGTTGAATGCACAAGTCCTCTTAAAATAAACACTGCCTAAATTTCTATTTGTAATCATTTACAGATAGAGCAACTGAAACAGAAAGCAGACAAGCGAGTAAGAAGTGTAAGTATTCGTGAAGTTTGGTCTGAAATGACTTTGAAATATCAGTTTAAATAAATGTAAGTAATTGTTGAAACAGTTTCTTTATTTTAAACTTAGCAATTAAATAAAGGCTTTGTGTTTCCACACAAACAATATGCTGCAACCTCTGCTTAAACTAAACTTAGCATTTAGCATTTAGGTGGAAATAAGCATGATAATAAAGATGACACTGCTTCATTATTAAGCAATTAATTAAAAATTTAGAGACCCTTTGACAGCCATTGTCATTATGCTCAAATCTAATAGTATGCTTGAATTGACTTTCTTGGTATGAAACTGTCCGCAAGGCCATAACTCCTTATAATAATAGATTGCCATGTTGTGTTCAAATTTTTAGGTGCGGTATCGAGCAATAGAAGATTACAGTGGTGTCTGCTGCCCTGTGACTAAAGGTGTTAAAACGTTATTCACAACACCGTGCTCTGAAGAACCTAGAATTGCACTGAGTAAAGGGGATCTGATTTTAGCCACAAGAGGCTTAAAGTTAGTGGCTCCACACCTTAATTTTTGGTTAAAAGAAATATTGAGATGAGTTCTGGCATCTAATTACCTATTACGCTTTCTTCCCCAGCCACTGGATGTATGGTGAGAAGATTCTCGACTCAGCTGCTGATGGTATTATGAAGCAGTTATTTTCACTTTTTCTGTTGAAAATTACAAATCACTTTTATAGTTGTCTAGAAATGTGGACAATATTACATGTTCAGTTCTCAAAAGATACAATGACTGACCTTACTGGCATTAGCTTCTCTCCCCTCTAAAACCACATCACATTTTTTGCATCTAGCAGACTTGCCAGTCTTGAAGTTTATTGAAGGTTGAGTGGGAAGCGGGACACTTCTTCATATTGAAGAAAAAGTTAGACTTTTAGACTCTTAATAAGGTTAATGATTATTTCTTTTTTGATATTTAAGTAGCATACTTTCTTAAATACATTGAGATTTCCTATCTAAACACCTTTTTCCTTGCCTGTGCCTTCTGAAGAGCCTGTAGCCATCCATTGCAGCACTCCAATCATGCAAATCATTTGACCATGTTTCTGTAATGGCAGTTATGTCATGATTTCCCTGCTGCACAATGGCTTCCATCTCCTATTTGTTGCCCATGCTGTGGGCACTGGCATAAGTGCATTTAAGCTGCTCTGTGGATCTGGACTCCAACAGTGGCATGCTACCCTGTTGCTCATTTCTAGCAAGCCTGGTGTTATCCACTTTCCCCTCAAACCTAGTTTAAAGCTTACTCTATAAGCCCTGCTATCTCCTGAGCTTAGCAGCTCACTCCAGTGAACTCTCAAACATCGAACCTTAAATGAGTCAGGAACATGAGCATGGTAATTGTTTTGTGTTGGTTATTAGCAGGAGATACCTGTGCTACATTGACTAGTTTTGGTTTGTAATCAGGTGAAATGGATAGGGAACTGAGTGTATACTGAGAGGCTAGATTAGAAATCAAAATAACACTGGCATTTTGGAGAACTAGGCTTCAAAACTAGAATAAGATTTGTTAGGACTGCATAGCAAAATGCTATAATAAAGCCAGAGTAACAAGCTGCACCATAACAAAATGGAAAAATTGATTATTAAGTAGCAGTTCTTCTGAGCAAAAAGGTTTATCATAACCTTGAGATGAGTCAACACTTCCAAGGAAGAAAAAAGTATATAGCTTCTGAGATGCATGAAGTAATCCTTCCATCCTACTCAACACTGGCAGAGACTCAGTTGAAATACTGCCACAAGTAAAAGCAGATACAGCATCTCAAGAAAGAGGAAGATCAGCTGTAAAGGATCAAGAGGAAAACAATGAGAATAATCAGAGTAATAGAAAATGTGACCTGTAAGGGAAGGCTGGAAGACCTGGGATGGCTTGCCAGGAGAATAAAAAGATGTAGGAGAAAGCCCAGGGTATGTACAAATAGTCATCAGCTGCGTGAAACTCTGTTGTGGAGAAGGTTATTAGCTGTTAGCTATTATCTCTGGTGTGTAGAAAGAGGAGTTGTGAACTTGAACTGTAGTCAGAAAGATTCAGATAGGGTATTAGGAACATTTTTTCTTAAGGAAAGTAGAGCACTCTGAAAGCATTTTAGGCAGTGGAAGAGAATTGATGCATCCCCAGGCAGTGATGTTGGGAATCATTAGATAGCCTTGGAGAATAAAATAACCTGGGTGTAATCTTTTGGTATCTCTTCCAATCCTGTGTTTTTCATCTACAGTGGGCCATGTTTTGTTCCAAGTTAATGCAACTTTTCATGTCTTAAGGTGCAATAAGAGAACGAGGCTGGTTCCCTAGGAAATGTGTGGAAAAATGCCAATATGACTCAGAAACGGATCAACCAGTGGATGGAGAGAAGAAAAACAGATAGCCTTCTCATTTTTTTAAATAAGAAATGGAATTTTTACTTCAGACCACAATCCTTTACTTGAAATTTTCTGCATATGACTTCAGACTTATGCAATTAATGTGTTAGGACAAGGTTTTCTTTTCCTCGCAGCTGAAAGGGTTGGATATGCCTGTGCCATGGTTTGCAGACTTTTTTAACAATAAATAATTGAAGAAGCCATTCAGTGGATTGCCTTCAAGATGCATCTTCTTCAGCCCGAGTCAGGGGTTTTTTTTCTGTTTGCTGTTTCAATTGCATTCTGAGGGTTCATGATTTAGGTGTTTTTCTCAACCGCATCTGATTGTGATGCGTCCTGCATCTCTTTTGTATTTTAATTTCTCTGAAGCTGCCCCTGAAAGCTATAAAATAAACACCTGATTCAAATTCAAGATGAAATTTGTTACCTGTGACTTTTAATGATGTGAATTGTCCACCAGAAATAAATGATACCTTCATATTCACTTGTGGATTTAACTGTTCTTAGAGCTACCAAGAACTTGTTTGTCAGCATGGGAACATGAAATGACTGGGAGGTAAAGTGTTGAGAGTTACGAGTTGTTTTTCAAGGTTAGAATGACTGCAGCTCTTGCTGTAAGAATATTCTGTGCTTTTAATGGCCCAAAAATATAGCCAGCTGTATCTGCTCCCTCTGAAATATGAGTGCATACCCAAGAGTCTAGAGTTCTTGATCCATCTTGGAATGAAAGGAAGCAGTAGAGCCAAGAATAAAAATTTTTGTAAGCTAATTTGCTACTGAGTGATTAGCACCTTTCCTAAAGCATTTTTATTTGTATGAATTATTAGAAGGAAGACCTTAAAATGAAGTAACCTGAACCAGGTAAAGGCTTTCTGAATGTATCCTAAATGCAACAGGTGGTTTTGTTCTCTCATAATTAGTGCAGGTTGTGTCACATGTTGGGAGAATTTGCAAGTTACTATTCTAAACTAGTAACTGCTTTACATCCACCTGCATGACTTTTCTCAGGTAAGCATTTCTTAAACAGTATTAAGTGTATAGAGAAATAACTGCATATAGACAAGCCAGCATTATTCCTGTATGCTCTTACTTTCAGACTTTTCATCTCCAGCACAAAGACAGGTTTTTGTTAAGCCCAACCTGCTATGCATTAGTGCCGATGGTGAGCCATAATCCTAGGTTGTTTCTGAGCTGTGCCAATGGGAAGTTAGTGATCAGTTTCAGTAGCTTGCAAGCAGGTGCTTTGCCCCTCTTGAAATCAAAGCACTTTTTTTAGAAGTAGACTCCATTACATGTATAGGAGTGTATCATACTCCTAGTTTCCCTGCTAGTAAGAGCTGAAAGGCAGTAACTCAGCAGGGTGTAGCTATATGGAATATGAGCAGAAATTAATGTGAAATCTTCCAAGCTGCATGGAATACTCTTAGTCTCAACTGCAGTAGTTTCTGTTCAGTGGAGTCAAGAACCGAAGATTACAAAACTAAGGTTGTCTCCTAGCTGAAGAAGTTGACATCTAAGGAGCTCTTATTCGTGACTTTGAAATTATCAAATAGCTGATGTCTATTTTAGCAGGCAGCAATTAGCAGTGTAATAGGAACAGAGTAACAGCACTAATGACCACAGTTGATTGTTAGCTACTAGGAGGGGCATTGATTTAAGCTGTGGTCTGTTTATAGGGGAGTGGATGTCTTTTAGTGGTTGAAGAACATGGTTTCATCCTGTTGTAGCCATAACTTGAGTCCCACCTCTTCTGTAGCACAGGTAACTGGGGTTTCTGTTGCCCTCCAACAAGAGACTCCATTGTGGAATGCCAGGTGTGTCAATGCTGCATGAGGGAGAGCCTGGTTACCTTATACAACAGGCTGTACAAAACACTAACCTTGGTATTCTCACAGCTGGTACCTTTGAGGTGATTACCAGCAGTACAAGAAATCAATGATGAAAAAGTTCTCTCCTCCTCCAAGAGACTTCTGATATTAATCCAGATCTCTTAAGAGCTAAGCACATACAAGCTAGTGCTGGACTTTACCACTTCCCATATAGTTTGTTTTTCAAATGCTAAGTGGTAAGCAGATGGAGAAAAGAGAACTTCCCATGCTAGGAAGCCAGTGATATGCAGGTTATTTAGTTTTTACAATTGAGTTGCCCAGCTATGCCATTCGAAAATGATTCTAGAGCTGCCTTGATAGCTTTGATTGAAATAAGAACCTCATCAAAAACAAATTATGAATTAAGAGTCAGTATTTTCCTCTGAATACTTTTCTGGATCAGAAACAGAAGAGACTAACCAGTAATAGGTTGCAAGCACAGGGTTTTTTTCACAGAGGTGGAAGTAAAATACACTTAAAAAATTGTCTTTGGTATACAACTCTTACACTATTTGGAGAGCTGAAATCAGGCAATCTAATTCCTGATGCAGTACATACAAGTTGTTTCCAATTTGTTAAGTAAAAGGAAGCTACATTATCAACATTCATATTATGCCTCATGTGATTAGTCATGGTATCTAATTATTCAGATTATATATACATCTATGCCATAAACTAAATGGATCAGTTCATCATGGACAGCTGCTAGAGGAGAGCTTTTTAAAGCAAGTAGAGAAGACTGGATGTTAGTTTTTAGCACTGGTCTGTATAATGGGTAAACAAGTTGCAGAGAATTAAGCTTCATTATACCTATCTGTAGTCAGCCTTACCTCAAATGTTTGTTCACTGGGTATAATAGTGCTTCAACAATAGCCTGAAGTAACTGTTGTACTGTTTCAATGCAAACGTGGCTAAAGTGCTCTTGTTTTCACTTCAGATCTATATGATGCAGGTAGTTCATGTGGGAGAAGTGGCAGCCAAGAGACCCGTTTTAGACCAATTTACACTTGAATTGCTATGTATGGGTTAGTGTTCAGACAGTTCTATTCCTCATTCAATTCTGTCATTGTAACAGCTACTAGCAGGTGCCCAGACATGAAAAATCTAAAGCACTGTGAGAAGAGACTTAGTTGTCATTAAGAGCAAACCAAATTCACAGATTGAGGTTTCCTTTTCTGAAAGAGAAAGCATCTCTCCTGTATTAGGAAGTGACCTATGCAAAGTTGCTACTTTCTGAGACATGGCATGGAGACGGAGGCATTCTCTACTCAGTTCACAAATGAGATTACTTAAGCTGAATGAAGCACTGTGCTTGATATCTGAACACTGCTAGTTGAAGAACCCACCAGAGTGCTGGGTTTCAACATGCAAGCAGATCACTGTAGAAAAGTTTCGCTTGTTGATACACCAAAACAATGTACTTTCCTGTCACTGCAGCAGGTGGCATCATAGGATTCAGCGTCGAGTTTATACAGAGCTCAGCTGCCTTATGTTTAGTGTCCCCAACCGAATTGCTTATCAGAACCCAAACCCAGTCTCAGCATAAGCTTTTTGTTCTTTCTAGTTCCTTTTTCACTCCCCAGTCTCACACTGGGGGGAAAAGTTCAAGCCAGCAGTAACTTTCAAGTCACATTGCTTTAAGGAACCATGGGAGAGATAAGCAACATTGTTACATGTACTTTCAGTGTCTTAGAAGCCTTTATAGCCTCAGGTCATGACAAGGACAATAAGTGACACAAAAGTTACCTGAAAAAGCTAAAGTCTTAAGCCTAGATTAGAAACAGAATTGGGCCAGTCGTTTTTACTAATCAAAGCTATAGATGCCTCAGAGCTTTCCTGACCAACACATCTGCCGGTTGTTTTCATTTTGGGATATCTGACCAAAAACACTAAATACAGGGTGGAACAGCCACTAGCTGTGGGAGCCCGGCACAGACAAGGAAAGCTACATGTACTCCTCCTCTACGTAATATCTTTGTTAGCACTGCATTGCCTTTGACTGATACAGTAGACTACTTACAGGGACAGCAGAGACAGCATACACTGATTGAAGACATCTTCCTAAAGATAGAGACAGTATGCATCCTGCCTGAAGAGGTTTCTAAAGAAGCAGCTTTAGCCCTAGAAAATGATATCTTATGCTTTAGTTCATGTGATACACTAAGCTGGAAGAATAAATTTGTTGAGGACTTCAGCACATTATGCCTTACACTACAAGAAAAGGAAAGCTGATTAGAGGAGTAACATCTGGTCTGGTGCTGTCTTATTGCCTCATGGCTTGAGCAGTGACAGCAGAGGAAACAAGTTCACTTTCTGCAGCAGTTGCGTTAGAGCTGCAGCTATACATAACCAGGCAGCAGTAAACCTTACAACTGACAGTCTGGTTGTAGCAGAGAAACAACTCACACACAGAGGCTTTGGTTTAATTGTGCAGTTACAATTTATTGCATCCTATATCCTTAGGAATGACAGCTAAAAGTTTTCCACTGACCAGACTCAAATTTATAAGTGTAGAGGCTTTTTAACTGCCATTGCATTTGAGAACATGTGCAAAAACTGATCCAGTGCCTCCCATACTAGAGTATAAACTATGTTTGCCTTAGACATATGTGCTTTGTAAACCGGTTGATGCCCAACTATTCATTAAAAACAACCTGTACTGTGTGGTCCAGGGCTAGGAACAGGAAATTCACTTCTGTATTTGCTGAACAGCTGTTAAGTTCCAATCCAAATTGTGACACATCAAGTTGAGACAGGTATCCCAAGTAGGCTAGCATCCCAAGTGAAAATTGAAGTGTTGTTTTCCTGCACTTGGTTTTTGAACCATCTCCCCCCACCCAAAATGTAACTTCATGAAAAAGTTCAGTCCGATTGCAGATCAATCCACAAAAGGTCACAATGGAGTTTATAGCTGGGGCAGGAAAACAAAGATTTGCTTTTGACAGTGAAAAGTGCACACAGCTGCCGTTTAAAGGCTGAGGGTCTTGAGTGTTTCTGCATTTCAGTCACAGTCCAAGGAAGATCAAAGTTCTGGCTTTGCCTAGACAGCTGATGCTCAGTCCTGCACCATGTGAACACTGCCAGTTGTACTACAGCCATCTTCATCTGAAAGCCATTTTTCCCAGTATACCAGAAAAAAAATACATTGAAGTTCTCCTTGCTCCCCTCCACTCATGCCTGTGTCCTCCATAGGTCATGTAGTGTCACAGATTCAAGTGGATGCTCCATGCAGTTTAATTTAAACCAGCCGCTTACTCCTCTGCACTTGTATAGAGGGCTTCAATCTGCTTCTGGAAGAGTTTAACAAGCTCTGCTCGCTTTGCCTTCAGTGTTGGTGTCAAGAGTCCATTTTCTACAGAGAACATCTCTGTGTGGATGTACAGGTCTTTAACCTATTAAAAGAAAACACTTTAGCAACTGCACTTGAACAGTTGCTTAGAGGATAAACAGTTCTTGTCACCTTCCTTGAGCTCAGTGCAACAACTCGGCCTCAGCAGTTCCCAGTACTAAACTGGGGGTTTTTTTGATGAAGTCAAACTCCTTTTGGCTGACACAGCAAGAGGAGAGGCTGGAACTACAGTACAGCCCTGCAGCCTGTGGTGAATCTCCACTCCGTCTCCTGGCAATTACTACTGTTACCTTGTACAGCCACCTGTTTGTTGACCAGAAGTCACTGTTTCACTGCCTACTTTGATCAGTTATCTGGGGCAGCTGTCTTAGGTCCCATCCTGACACAGCCAGTATCAGGAATGAAGACTTCCCAATCATTGTATTAGCAATACAAGTGCTTGTGACAAGCAGGATGTAAAGTACTCACTTGTTCAAAGGATTTAAGGCCAGCCTCTTTCCCCAGTCTGACCATATCTTCTAAGATAGCTTTCTTCACTGCCTAGAAGAAATAGAGCATGAAGAGAGTGGGCAAAGCTGCCATTTTGTAATTGCAATTCAAGACTGCACCAATTTCCCAGTCTGTGAAAATTGAGGTTGGCAAGAATACATGTACATATTTCAGCATTCAAGATTTATCGTGTTAAGGCCACTACGAGTTCACATCTTCTCATTAGAAAAGCAGCAGTGATAGCCCTTAAAACATCAAGAAACACCTATACTTGGTTCCCATTTTTAGTGTTAGTCTCCTTGCATGACTCACCCGGTATTCAGCCAATTTAATTTACAAAAAAGGAAGGTAGAATGAAGTCAAAGCAATGCAAGACTGGACTTCACAATTAAGTTCTATCTACAAGCCACTAAAACCATTAAGCTACTCACTGGATTTTTGCAGAGATCTTCATAGGAACCTTTTACTCCTAGTTTTGCTGCAAATTCTGGAAGCATCTCAGGATCAGGAACCACTATACCTATTAGAAAAGACTGCAAACAAGTGGAAGCAGTCATGTCGAGACCAGGAAAAGGCATCTGAAGTTATGTGTACTTGATTGTAGACAGTGTCTCTATAACAAGCCGCATCTACAGCCTCATCTGTTCCAGGAGTTTGGAAGGTAGCTACACAGCCTTTAAGTCACTTATCAGACAGCAGTAAATGTACTAACACAGTTTTGTGTGCTGAATGCTCCAGCAATTGCTTTTGGGTTGTTTACAGATTGAAGAATGGCCTCTGCTAGCGTATGTGATGTGTGTGGAAAAGGAATGGAGAAACACTCCTTTGAAGAAAGGCTGAGATAATTGAGGTTGTTCAGCCTGGAGAAGAAAAGGCTCCAGGGTGACATTATTGCAGCCTTTCAGTACTTAAAGGGGTCTTATAAGTAAGATGGGGACAAACTTTGTAGTATGGCCTGTTGCAACAGGACAAGGGGTAATGCTTTGTACATACATCTGTGCAACTCAAAGAGGGGAGATTTAGACTAAATATAAGGAAGAAATTCTTTATTATGAGGCTGGTGGAACACTGAAACAGGTTGCTCAGAGTAGGTGCCTCATCCCTGGAAACATTCAAGGTCAGGCTGCAGAGGGCTCTGAGCAGCCTGGTCTAAGTGGAGATGTCCTTGCTCACTGCAGGGGGATTGGAGTAGATGACTTTCAAAGGTCCCTTCCAACTCAAATTATTCTATGATTCTAAATTCTCCAGAGCTGACCTGACATACTAATCTCACACAAGCATGTAATTAGGCTTTACCCAGGGCTTGATGTCAAGCTCTCCTTTTCTCTGGTACCAATTGGGAAGGCTACAGGTCTGAACAGATAGTCCTATAAACATGGCACTCTGGGAAACAGGTCTTGTTCAAGGACTCTCTCATATGCGCATACCTTTGTACCTGATCTTCCAGAATTCGTTGAGGGAGGAAACTTGCAGGATCCTCACTCCTAACATCACTTACCCTTAGGCTTTCCCCATGTACAAAGACCTGGGCTACAGCAGCACTTCCGACATAAATATTTTCTATCTTCTCTGGAGCAATGTATTCTCCTTGTGCAAGTTTAAATATATTCTTCTTCCTATCTATGATCTTCAGCGTTCCATTCTAGAAGTTAAAGAAAGCCATTAGTTTCAAGTCTCTGTCTTGCTTTTATAAGATAATAGGTTAGGGTTTGTTGCATGAAAGGCACATGCTAGGCTGGAACTGGTTTATCTATAGAGAGAAGGAGCACTTGGTCTAATTTCTTCAGTTAGCCCAGGACATTATTAGACAGCTCCTTCATTCTTCTCTGAGAGAAACCAAGATACCTTGTTGTTCTTAACTGTGGAAGTGACAGTCTTAATTACTGGCCTAGCAGGTGTTATTTGAAACCTTGTAACCTAATTGGTCTTTGGAGCTTTGCCTGGAGTTACTTTGGGAATGATCATAAAATACTGTGTAAGGCTTTTATCTTAGAATTCCTTTCTCCAGCTTTTTAGATTACTGCGAACTAGGCAGGAATTCATATCCAACAAATGGTTTGTATTAAACAATTACTCACTGGCAACCACTTCCCTATGTCTCCAGTGTGGAGCCATCCATCTTTATCAATTGCTTCTGCTGTCTTCTCAGGGTCATGCAGATAACCCTTGAACACATTTGGTCCTTTAATGCAGACCTGTAGCAAGCACAGAACATTGTTAGTCAACAATGTCTTACATTCTAGTATTTCCCGACACATACAGGAGATGGCACCTACCTCACCCTCATTGTTAGAAGAGAAGTAGTTCATTTCTTCCACATCATCTAGTTTTATGATATTACAAACCATAGGGGGTCCAACATGGCCTAAAAAAACAAACCCAAAAAAAAACCCCAAACAAGCAAAAGACAGTTATGCTTTGGGGATTCTGGTAGCAGTTGGCCCTGTTTGGTCTAAAGTGACAAAGACTAGGTATTTAAGAAGTATAGGAGAACTCAGATACTCTCAATGTATGAAAGGCCTCAGTGATGATAGATACTTAAATGGCACTTTGTTCGCTGCTTTAGCAAGAACCAGTACTGTTTAAAGGATTTTGACACTAAACACTCAAGAAAGTTATTGTAATGCTATTTTGAAACAGTTAATACAGGATAAATAGCAGCTAAGTAGCAATGATTACAAACATTTATTGGTGTAATTAACCACACCAACCATGTAGCACTCTTACCTTCACCAGATTCCCTTATAGACCCGGGCAATTCACTTGCATTTCATCCTCATTATGCTCTTTATGCAGTTACTATGTTCCCAAAGATAATAACTTGAGCTTGAATTTAGAATACCCAATATTAAAAGCATCCTTGCTAAGAATAAAGCCAAATCTTCAAGATTAGGTAGTCCTTCAGGAAAATAGTCAAGTATCATGTCTGATATTTTAATCATTATTCTTGGAGTAAAACAAGTTACTTGGGAGCTAAAGCTAATTTCTTAAAGCCATTTGGAAAGTCGTTGTTCAGTTTTTTCCAGCTCTGTAGAGACAACCTTTTCCTGTACACTGGGATAGGGTCTAAGCTGGCCTTTGTCACTTAGACGTAGTGTGTCATGAGAGATCCTTATGTACTTGAGTCAAGAAATTTTTTATCTGTTAAGCATAGAGGTAACTGTTGCTACCAAGAATCACTCTAAGGTTAAGTACACAGGATTTAACTTTCATTGAACAAAAAGCAGTAGAGCACCTAAGCTTGACTGCCACTTCCTGTTGACAGCTATAGGAGATTTTCGATGTCTCAGCTATCATACCTGCTGTCCAGTCTCCAGGCATTGAGAAAGTGCATCCAGCTGAGCATTCAGTCTGGCCATAACCTTCAAAGATCTGTGTGAGAAAGGAGGAATATTCTTTGAACATCAAATCACTGGTGTGAAAGAACTCAGTTTCAAGTATGCCTGTGTTCAAGTCTTCTTAGGAAGGAAACCAAGACTTTTTTGTCTTATTGGTGCAACCAAATGTTCAAGTTTACCTACTCAAACCTTGCTTTGGTCACCTAAGTCTCTGAACAGGACAACTGTGTTCTCAAATCTACTACACTGGTTGCTCATTGAGCTTATCAAGCAGCCTGTAAATACTGAAGACTGACAGCAATCTTCCCTGAACAAGCTGGGCTGGACCACAGCTGTATTGTTGGTCACTTATTTGGGCATAATCAAACATAATCAAAAACTCATCTTACCTGACAGCCTAATACTGCTCTAAGAAATGTCAGGACAGAGGGAGATATAGGAGCTGCTCCTGTTACCATTATACGTACTCTTCCACCCATGGTTTCCTACAAGTGAAATAGAAGCCATCAGATCTTCCAGTTCTACATGGTTCACCTGGTATTTACACCTACAGTACCTTACCTGAACTTTTTTGAAGATTAACTTATCCCAAATGCTGTCATTACGAATTATGCCCTGTTTTATTTCAGCCATCTTCATAATCACAGCAAAGTTTAACAGGCAGCGTTTCACTGGGCTCTTTGCACCACTTTGTATCTGCAAAGAAAAGTATTGGTGACTCTTAACACTCACATCTGTACATCCTGTTCTTGTTTTATTAGGAGTCACCATATCTTTGATATTCTTGGGTCCGTCTTCACTACTGCCATGGTCTGGGATATGAACCAAGGGACAACACTAATCTGTGTTACTGCTGACATATAATCAGCCCATAGCTTTGACAGACAGAGATCCTTCTAGCTTTGAACTTGCTTCATTTGCATTCCAAAGTAAATGAACGTCTCATCTTTGAACAGCAGCAGGCTTAGCCCAGTCATGACTGGATATGCTGTTCTTATACTCCAGGTCATAGGGCTCTTTCCATCTCCTCAGAAAGGATTTTAAAGAATTCTTCCTGCTAAGGAGTAATTTACTAGTGGTGATGATGCAATCAATATTCATTTAAACTTGTATGATTGCTTAGATATATGAACAAGAAAATGATTTGGCTAAAATTGCTCCCATACC
>JANHGB010013674.1:0-36820 GCA_026283785.1 Coracopsis vasa | reverse complement strand
TATTATGTGTCAATCACAGGAGGTTCAGAGGAGAAGGAACAACGCCAAAATATTCTTGCCCAGCTTTAGTTCTCTGTGTGATGGCAACCAGAACCTGAAAAAGCAAACTGATGACAGATAACAGTCATTAATACAGATGATGTGGGTTTGCTTTCTATTACTTATTTCACAAGAATGAGTTCTTCAATAAAAGCAGAAACAGTCTGGAAGAAAAATGGATAACAGAATTAATAAGAAAATAATTGTTTAAATTAATATTATGGATCCACTGCAGAAGTAAAACAGAGCCAGGCTAAGTCAGAAACACAGTAAAAACAAGAGAATACATACTGATTAATGATACCTATTCTGATCTTACCTAAGAACATACATGCTAAAAATTTGGAGGTAACAATAGAAACCTCCTACTTAGATCAAATCATGACACAGAATCCCACTGTGCCAAAGCATTCATGTACAGAACTCCAGCAGGAATGCATGTAACCTGCAGAAAGCAATACCCATTAACAATATATTTAGCTATCTGTTCATATAGGATTTTGTACATATGGTACATCTACAACTGACAGCAAAGAATAACGAAGAGGTAGAGATAAGGCAGTTCAAGCAATCTGTTACTGCAATCGTCATCATAGTATTAATGTCATAGGTGGTCTCTGTCATGAGGTAAAGACACCCTAAAGAGCATGTATTTCATAAGATTAAGACACGTATCATACAAGTTCAGAGGAGGACCACAAAGATAATCAGAGGGCTGGAGCACCTCTACTATGGAGGCAGGCTGAGAGAGTTGGGCTTGTTCAGCCTGCAGAAGAGAAGGCTCCAGGAGACCTTAGAGAAGCCTTTCAATACCTAAACAGGGCTTACAAGAAGTCTGGAGAGCGGCTGTTTACAAGGGCATATAGTGATAGGACAAGGGTGAATGGCTTTAAACTGCAAGAGGGGAGATTTAGATTAGACATGAGGAAGAAATTCTCCACTACAAGGGGGATGAGGCACTGACACAGGTTGCCCAGAGAAGCTGTGGCTGCCCCATCCCTGGCAGTGTTCAAGGCCAGATTGGACGAGGCTTTGAACAACCTGGTCTAGTGTGAGGTGTGTCCCTGCCCATGGCAGGGGGGTTGGAACTAAATGATGTTTAAGGGCCCTTTCAACCCCAACTAGTCCATGGCTCTATATAGTCCACTGTAGTGGAAGTCAGAAAGTACCTGCAGGATCTAAATATGCTGATGTAGCTTCTTTGCAGCTCCTGTAGTAGCTCTGTAGCCAAGAAGCATTAGCTGGTTCAGTGCTTGTGTACAGGCTGTATGAGCCCGCTGACAAGACACAGCATGCACACATCTGCAAGAGATTGCAAGCATTCCAACATCTTCCTTCCAACAACTTAATCTGAACCAGCCATAAGGGCCAAAGCAGCCAGCAGTTAGTCTAGGGCTAGCAGTTTCTCAGCTGGTCCAAAGACCAGAACTGCCCTTATCCTGAATGAAAGGGGAAGAATCTAGAAGGGTGAAATCTGTCTTTATGGAACAAGCTTCTACAGAGTTTAAAAACTCCCCTCTCCTCCAAACTACTGATACAAGCCCCAAGACAACCTTTGATTCATCCTTCTGCAATAAGTAGGATTCTTTTTTCAGAACACATTTGTTAATTAGAAATGCTTAGCCAAAGTCATTTTGTTCTAGATTTTTAAAAATGTTTTATTCAGATATATATCTGGTGTGAAAAGGCACTTGGTTCTGCACCAAAACTTTACACAGTCTCCTACTCTGGGACACAGGAAAGAGAATATAGCCCTGGAACTGTCTACTCCAGCCTAAAGCTGGAGCACTGGGCCAGCACAATTAACCATGATCCTCAAGGGGCCGCAGTAGTCCCAGGAGAATGTGAGCCTGCAGAACCTGACAAAACTGTGTGAACTTAATAGCATTTCTTTTGTGTAAATTACACTTCAGTGTGATACCAGTGTCCTGTAGACCTGGGGCCAGAGGGCATTCTTCATTGTTGAGGACAGTGTGAACTAGTTCACTGTCATTATACATTGGACTAAATTGAGGTGGGAGGAGGGGAAGAGTGGATGGGGATGGACACTGCAGAAGTATCAAAATACACAGAACATTCCTCTAAATAGTAGATGCTCAACTGCCGTCTAAGGCCACACTGGGGACAATGAGGCAAATAATCATAACTTGCACTAAATTTGCTTAGTTCAGAGTTAGGAAGCACAATGAAACAGGTTTCCTAGGCAAGGTGCAGAATTTCAACAATTTGAGATTTTTAAACTTCTTTCAGTAGTGGTCTCAGTCCATTTGACTCTAACTCACCTTTTACTAACATCTGTACAAGCAACTGCTGGCAAAAAGAAATACCAGTGTTGTTATAAAGCACTTGCATATTATCCACACCAGCAGTGCTTACACAGACATATCTCTCTGTGGATCTTCAGTTATCCAACACACATAAACACCACATAAAAGGGATAACCAAACCCAAAGTAAGAATAGCAAATATTTAAAGCTGTAACTCCTGTAAGCCTGATGCTAAGTGCATCTCACAGCAGAGTTTGTAATATCATTTGAATAAAGGGCAAAGCATTCCAAGCAACAAAAGTCTGTGAATTATTAATAACCAGATAAAGTCTATGCTTGACTAATAGCTTGTATTAATACTTCACCTAACTTAGGTGTTTGTAACCATTAGCTCATGTGAGCTACTGTACTGCACATGTGAAGACAACAAGGACTTTGAGGTTTCATATTAAAGAGACTGTCTTGCCAGTACAGAGAAGAACCCACAAAAAATCCCACTGTGTAACAGCAAGATTTCAAGAGTTAGACTACTTTTTATGTATGCCCACTGCTGTAAAATCTTATAATGAGTAAGCAATTACCTTACTGTACTGCACTGCACTGTGGGCTCTAGACAACCATATGGGTCAGGCAGGCTCTTGTCAATCCAAGTCAATAGCATCAATGTGCAATGGGGCATATTATTCCAGTCTTTTAGAAAAGAGTGGTTAAATCTGGTTATCTGAAACAGAACGTGTTGAAGGAGAATGCTACTCCGACAGCTCTTAAACTGTCTATAAATGAAGTACCATCATAAATGTCTAAAGCAATGAAAGCCAACAGGGTTGAATCTGAAATCAAGACTGTATATGTAAAAAGTGTAATAAAATTGCCAAACCAAAGCCTATTTAAAGAGTCCGCCATGAAGACATAATTAACTCAGTCTGATTCCAAATTAGGTTCCCCCCATAGGAATCCTCCAGCCTTTAGGAAGTATATAGTCTGTAGAGCAATTAAAAATTCAACCACTTCTTCAAACTGTCCCCAATTACTATCTCTCAACCCCTTCTTTTTCTCTCCTGAAATAGAAATGTGTCTCTGAATACATACTCCTGATTTTACGTATGATCTGTTAAACCTATGGAGCAAATGTACTCTCAAATCACACTGTAATCTCAGAGTTCTGCATGTTTTCTTGCATACTCCAATGCAAGATTTCAGACAGTAGAGTGGAATTATTGACCTGTTTAGTGTTAGGAAAGCTATTGATTATGCGGCCGTGTAAGCTTATGAAAGCATAAATTGACTTTGAAGGGCATTTTATTTGTGTTTCAATTGTGGTTCACTGCACTACACAGATGTTGTGAGCAGCACTGTTATTTATATACCACAGTGTAGCACACTACAAATTAATCTCTTCAAGGAGTGGGATTTTATAATCTGCAGGAATGTTTAACACACACTTTTCAGAAGAGATATTAAAGTGGGAAAAGGGTAATAGAGGTCAAGTGGAATAAAAAGCAGGAGGGAAATTGCAGGGCTAGGAAAATGGGTTGATGTTTTAGCTATTCTTTTCAAGATCCAGGGTTTTTTAAGTAGTACTGTATTCTTTTAAAAAAAGTTTAAGATATTTTGGTGGGGTGGAGCAGTGTGTCAGCTAAACTGCAGGAGTTTCCTTCTCCCTTCATTATCAGATGCAAATAAGGTTTGTCAGGATGGTATTTCTGTGGGCAGAGAGGCCATTATCCACAGCTTACACAGGGCTATTTCAGTCTGATACCACTCCTGAAGAGCTGTTACACTGCTTTGCCAGGCTCCAAGCTCAGCAAGACAGCACAGAAATACAATGCCCAGAGGCTTCACTGAAACACAGCATCTGCTTAGCCTTTCTCCATAGCCTCCTTCCCTCCCCCCACAGTAATTTTGAAGGCTGTTGTAGCTATTTCTTAGCTTCCAGCAAAAACAGGAGTTGCAACTATTTGGAAAACCTGCAGATTATTTGCCACCATGGGTGTATAGCCCAAATGAGAATAAATCAAGCTTAGAAATCTGTAAAGCAAAGGGATGTGGAGGTGCAAATAAAACCCAAAACGATTACAGCTTGCACTTAATTGGGCTCTGTAATTTGTTGCACTAATGAAACATTTCTTTTAAGTGGAAAACCTTTGAAGAATACTAATACAATAATTAATATTCAGGTTACCTAGGGAACCTGAGACTCCACTGTATGTAGCTAGAAGGGCCCTTGCAGGGGAAGCTACCCAGCACAGCTTTTTTTCCTGGAGCTTTGTCAATGACACTTCCAGGCAGCTGTGAGATTACTTCCCCTCCTTTCCGAGTTTCTACCAATCCTCTCTTATAACCAACAGATCTGAGGACTTGCTTTATCTAAAACAAGTTAAACCTGATGTGAATCTGGAAAGGGAGGGAGAACTCAGGTGGGCTTAGAAACAAAGAGATAAGACAGAGATGCTTGATGATTGTAGAGCCATAAAGAAGAAGAGAAATGGGGGGGGAAAAAAAACCAAAAAACCAAGCACAGCCAAATTTCATAAAGAAAAGGTCTGAATAACAAAATACTTAACTAGTTCTCTATGTCAGTAGCAGTAAATATCGGAGAAGGCTTTCCCTAAACCACTGTTAGTAGGATGCCATTTATACCACTTCTGTTGTGTTCTGTTCTGCTAGTGTTGTGAAGTTAGATAAAACCTCTTTAGCGATGGCTGACAAACACTACTGTGGGGCACTATAAATCTTGACTAGGATTGCAAGAGCAATGAATCCAGTACTTGCACTTTCTCCTCTGAGGGCAGCCCAAATCTGGCAGTGCTGATGTCAGCATTACAGATACTGAAATAAGCAAAGGGAGCCTGGTTCTCTGACAGAGGCTGGACAAAAAAATCAACCAGAGAAGAGTGACTGTGGATATGGGAGGTATTAAAGAGAAAATTATGGCCTGTACTTGCCTCATGATTCTTCTTGATTTTGAGAACCACATGGCTAAACATTATAGAGCTGTCAAGAACCACTGACCACTGCCAGACAGCAGTTCAGCCAAGTGCATGTGAGCCTGCACAGCAGAGGATATTTTAGAGGAAGCCATTTGGAAAAGGAAAAGGGCAGCTCTCTGCCAAAAAACGTACACAGTTTGCACAGCTGCATGGCAAAGCTGAGATAGACAGTAGAGGGTCAACCTGGAATCCTGCACTCTGCTAGTAAAAGCATTGTGGTTTGTGCCATGTATGGCTGTCGGTTGTAATGCTTCTGGCAAATACAAAGACAAATATTTCTTTCCTGCATTGCAGTTCTATTTCGTAGTCTTTTACTTGGCCTGGATCTGCTGGGAGTGTGGCTTACAAAGAGAATCAATGTGTACTCATTGGCACACGGCACTGTCTTCGAGGAACATGAGTTACTGGCTCAGATCGTATATTCCCTCACTCCACTACCAGTATGACAGTAGCCAACAGCAAAGACTGCTGGAAAACACAAGAAAGGTTCTCTGAAAAATCCACTACCCCATAGGAAGCTTGTTTTGAACCTTATTAATTAGAGGTTAGTTTATGCCCTGAAGCATAAGACATTAAATCCCTTATAAATATGCACGCCTGTTCTTCAGAACTTCAAGATAATACAGAGATGTCATAAAATTGACACCACACCTGTGAAGCGTGAAAGTGCTCGCTCCATTTAACAGATGGTCAAACAGGGAAAGAAGTCAAGCATGTTCTCTGTAGTCTAGTCAGCAGGCAGGCTTCTGGTGGCACTGGCAGGTGAGTAGTATGACACAGGCAGCTTCAAGCTCTGCTCCTGAAGGTGGCTAGCTGTTCTACCCAATTCCTGCTGCACAGCCCCTCCGAGATTAATTTCCTCTTCTGCAAAATGGGTGTATTTATCTACCTACTCAATGAGATTTTTAGAACTGAGTAATACTTGTTAACACACAATTATTATGCATTACTGACGCTAGGCAAAGTTAGAAAAAGGAAGAAATGTACTGCCAAGGGATTATTAACTCATTTATTACACCACATTTCTAGAAGCTCTGTACCCCATAGAGCTCTGTCAATGCATCGTTTCTCAGCTAGAGTGCCCTCGCTAAGGGCTCTTATGCTTAAGATAAAATCTGATAAAAAAGCATGGAGTGTATACAGATTTAGACAGTAAATTTAAACTGAATTTGTTTCTCTCTTTCTTTAATCACTTTTTTTTAAAGCCTCTATTGACCAACTGCTAAGAGCCTTGAAAGTCTCCAGTAGGGTATGGGACCAGTGATAATCGAAAAATTTTAATATCCTATTTCTAAGAAACAACAGATAGGAGTCTGAGACAATGGAAAAAGAAAAGATTGATGCAAAAGCACACATCTTTTGTAAAACGATCATCTGCAATGCTCTAAACTGAAGTACCAGTCCTTGGTCATAGTAATGGAAATTTTGGATGATATCAAAGCAGATCAAATATCATAGGAACAGAAGAATATGCAGCACTGCCATTAGAACTGCAGCATGGGTTGTGTCCATATGAACAAATCCCTTGCAAGTGGTGGCTGGTCTGTTCAGAAGGAAAAGAAGTTGAAAAGATTGGACAACAATAAGCCTAAATGTAGCAGGGTGAAGAGCAGGTGAGAGCAGCTTCACCTCTTGTCAACTCTGTACAGGACACCTGCCTGTTCTTAAACAGAATGGGCTGCTTCTACAGCTCCTTATCACGCTCTGATATCCCTGCGCACAGCTAAAGCCTGCCTGAGTTAATTGAAAGTTTCCTAAACCTTAACCGTGTGTGTTTTCCTACCTCAGCTTTTGGGAACACAATTAGTCAGTTACAATACACAACAAACACAGCAATTTATGTTACACGAAAAGCTTCACACGCACACCTCAAAGTCACTTCTTCCAAAGGTATCCTGCTGGGCATGGATATTCAGTTTTCAATGCTGGTTAACTCCAGAGGTGGAAGACAGGTCAGTTCGTTTATTTTTAATGATCATGACAGAATCTTTAATTCTGTTCCATGTAATAATGTAATTCAAGAGAGAAATTCACCCTGGAGAAAACAGGGTTGGCACAGTGAAGCTGTTCTCTAGAATCAGCACGATGCACTTCCAAATGATAGTGGAAGCTTTTCAGGGACCACCATCCCTACTGAGCATGTATTTATGTGACATCCTGAAAAAGGACAGATGCAATCACGTGCTTACATGCTCAGGGGTTTCAAACCTAACATGCGGCATCAAATCTAATGAGTGCTTTGGGCATTTCTGTAATAGAAGCAATAGCCTTGGGGTAAGAAATACACTGCTTCATTACACAGCCTTTTACCAGAGTGCTGGCTCAGATGGACAAAATCACATTACTGATTTTTTTTAAATATTGTAGGCTTTGTGTTAGGAATATTTTAATCCATTCTACCCAAGTTAGTTAACTATTCATTACAGTGGAGGTGGGTGAAATTGCTTCATTTGCATAGGTTTATCCTACTCAGTTTGCACAGTTCAATTCAAACAAATAAGAAGAGCCCCAACAGCAGAAGGTTAATAGAAATGTATAGCTACAAATGCAGTCTAAAAGCAACACAAAATTATGTTTTCAGAAGGGAAGATTTAAAATTATGGTTTGTTATACAAATCTAGGGTAAACTGTTTTTCTAAGTGAGACAATGAAAATTACCTGAATTTCATAGATTCTTCTGGTCTCCTTATCCAGGTGCAGTTCTGCAGTTTTGTGACGATGTGAAGATAATAGTCTTCTGTATATCTAAAAAAGGCAACAGCAACAACATCAAACACTAGAATACAGCTGCATGTATATTTAGAAACAGTCTCTAAAACATTCAAATGATGAATGTATTAATAATAATGTGCATGGTGCATATATAATAGGTTGCTTTTAGAACTCTATGACCCATTTTATTTTTGTAATTTGTAACAGTACTAATCTCATTTAATTAACGCGACCTATTAAACATCTCTTCTTAATAGTGATGCCCTGATGAACTTTTCTTTTCAGAAACTTTCCAAAGTACACTGGTTTCAAACTTCAATATTTGGCCATTTGGCCTTCAAGTTATTTGAAATAATCTCAAGTGCAGAAGTTCAAAATAATTCAAAAAACCCTCTTACACTTGGTGCTTCAAGACTTCAAAAATGGTTTGAAATGTGGCTCTTGCAAGCCAAGATAAAACATGAAACTTCTTATGCCTTTTCCTTCACTTACCTTATAGACTCCCTAAAGGCCAGTCCAATTATCTAAGACCACAGACCCATATTTACAGATGTAAATTTCCTTCAAATTATCTCTTAAACAAAACAATTCATTGTTTTACAACAACCAGGACTTTGGTTACGTTGTCACATGTAACCAAAAAGCTTTCGGTTCCCTTTAAACCCTTTCAAGAGATTCATATTTGTCCATATGTGAAATACTTCAGACCATGTAAGTTAAAAGAATGGAGACATTTCTTCCCCTATAGGTTAAAAAGTAATAACCCTATAGTTACTACTTTTCCCATTTGTGCCTGGATCCTAACATAGTTTTGGAAAGGACTCAGGGAATGGGAAGAAGAGATGACATGGATGCAATGACTACTAATCCTATGGGGCTCACCTCTCCAGGAAAGATCTACTTTCTATTGTTTTAGCAAAAATGGCTTAGTGCTGGCCCAAAACCAAGCTGGACCTTACAAGTGAGTATTTTGAACAGTATTACAAGAGTTACAGATGGCAAGAAACCTCACTAGTTTTTAAATGGAGCATAAGAATTGCTAAAAAGGAATATTAAAAAGGCTGTGGTGGCTTGCAGCAGGAGAGGTCAACCTGAAAGCTTCATTCTCTCTCTGTGTTCGACATGCTTTTAGTATCACAGCTTTATGGTAAACATTTGAAAGAACAGATCCCTTTTTTTGTTTGCTTCATAAAAGTACTGCAGCTGCTAAAGGTAACTTGTTTATCTACCCCTGAGTAAAATCATGTCCTATTTCCACATGGAAAAAGAAATGAAACTATTAAGAAGAATATGACGTTAGAATGGTCTTTGTCTCAAGTTTGCTCCTGTGACATGTATGATTTTCATTCTCCAGACTTAGCAGACTCTTGACAGAACTAGATGATTGTGACTAAACTGATTTTACTGAGCCCTTGCACTGCTCAGAGAGAATGAACAAATGGGCAGAAGTGAGAGAAGAGCAAAACTAGTTTCATTGCAGCTGTAGCTGATCTGACCTGGTGCAGCACATGCTTCGTCCTTCCAGTCCAAGTCTGAATCTGTTCTCTCCCTTGTGCCACTCACTGCTGGTACTTACTTGACTCCACCTTGGGTTTGTTTCTACCAGCTTTTACACTTGTCAAATGCCTTCATAGTACACTAAGTTACTACCATGCCAAAAGAAAAAACCCAAAATCAACAACCTCAGAAGGAAAAAAAAATAATAAATATGGAAATACATTTTCTTTAGCATGTTAAATGAGATCCGGAAAGATACCACTGAAGAACACTGCCACTATAAGCAAGGAGTGATGGGAGCGGAGAAACTGGGAACAAGGCCTTCCTATTTTGGCAGCTGCATGCTAGTATGTTGTACTAGCAGCCTTGGAACTGCAGCCAGAGAAAATGGAACTGCTTTCTTGCTGAAGCTGCTACCTAAATTGGCTCACCATGGGGTCAGGGAAGTGTCAGTACCAGCACAGGGCAGGAAGGGAGTGCGTGTGTGGGGGAAGATGGGATAGAAGCACAGGACCAAAATAGCCTACGCTAATATTTAATCACTTATCTAGCTTTATTCCTTAAGGCTAAATGATAAATAACTCTTAGATGCTGGGCCTTCTGGATAAATTCCAAAAATTAACAGGATAACAGAGCATGAAGAGTTACTTAGACTATCATTATCCAGGAGAAAAAAAAATACAGAAAAAGCAAATTCCACCCTAAAGACATTGATAAGATGAAGATCAGAGTCAGAAATGAAAAGAAAAATTACCATCAGCTCAGAAAGAAATTGCACGCACTGACAAGTTATTAGCAACTTACAGGGAAACATTTGGTAAGGAGAAAAATCAAAGCATCACCCATAACACTAGTTCTGCAGCTTCATGAGAAACACAGGCACTTTCTGTCAGAAATTGTAAGGACCTTCCTATACATGTAACAGAAGCTGCACCTATGGTAAGAACACCAATTACAATGCAAGAACATTGCTGCCTTTCCACTGCTATCTACTGGATGGAATCACTCTTGCTCAGCAAGAGGTCTGTAAGCTCAGCAGCTCACCCAGAAAAGCACCACATGCAGGTTTTTAAAAGGCAGACCACCACCTCTGCTCACCCTACACACCCAGTTTTGCTCCTTTTGTGACTTACAAAGGCATGATGGACTGTCAGAACTCATCTTTGCCAGTGCTGGCAGGGTCATCCCAGCAGCACGTGCTGGGGGACAGGGGACAGCTCCCAACCATGACAGGTATGCAATGCAGCCACCACATCTGCTCACACCAATATAAGGCTTCCATGCAATGAGCTCTACTTTAACACAGACAATATTCCCATTGATTAATTTTTTTAAAGACTCAGAGTGAAGCTCTGGGATTTGCTGCAGCTGGATTTACAGCCCAGAAAGCTTTGTTTTCCTCTCAGAAAGCCTATTTTAGCATTCCTGCTTTAAGGGAGCCTTGGGGACTCATTCCTCCAACAGAAAACGCTCCAGAAGGCCATCAGGGTATCATTTCATGGCTCTGCTGTAACCCAGACAGTCCTCTTCTCCACTGTTCCATTTTAAAGAGCTGGAACAATACCTGTATTTCCATTGGCACCCAGGTGCTTACAGCACTTATTCACTGATGCTAAAAGGAGGTTATTATTAAGATAAAAAAGCTCAGGTAAATTGAACTATGAAAATACGTGGACAAGACAACGATTACAGTGCTGAGAATAGTGAATGAAACACATTTTGTTCTGGTTTTGTCTACCACTTGAACCACAGCCATTATAATAACTTGCTGTTGTAGGAAATTCTTACTGTAAGAGCCTTGCTGACAAATAACACCTGGTAGGGTTTTTTGTCTATAGTACTTGTCAGGTACATAGTGACCTTCTATGTTAACTGCAGCAGCTAAGGTAGCATCATTATGCACAGTTGAGGCACTGACGAAGTGTAAGTACCTTCTAATTTTTGCCAGATATCTAAAGGACAACAGCAAGGACAGAAGTGTTTAGAAAGTAGGGAGACAATAGGTAAAATGTCAGAACAGGAAGACAGATGCAGCCCGACTGTTACTTGCTAAAACTAAACAACTACTGGGGGAAAGAGGGAGGGGTGGGAGAAGGAAGAGAGGAAATAGCTATTTGAATTAGAAGAAAAATTGAGCAGCAGGAGTGAAAAAATGAGATATTCCTACTTGGCAGCTCATGTTCAAGAAAGAAACAAATAAAAAGAGAAATAACTACAGGAAATGCAAGAGAAAAGGAGGGTCCCTTTTGCCTTTGGACACTTTAATAGTACCAAAACTGCTATTAGTTTTTAAAGCCCTCAGGAGAGCGTGCACAGGGCTTGCTTTAGAATAAAAACGTAAAACTGCCAGCAAAGCTCAGCATTTCAGGCTCTTTATCACCACCAGCACATACCTGCTGTAATAATAACAACTTCCCACTTATATTGCATTTTTTACTATCAAATCATTTGACAACCTTTAAACTACTTATTTTTTCCCTTTCTGCCAACTTAAGAGGAAAGAGCATCCAGAATGTCCCTGAAAGTCTAGAACTGCAATATAAACCATTTATATACCACGCCTGTAGGTCACAACTCGAAAAAGCAACACAGATCCCTGAAGCTCCTCTCCGTGAAGGCAATGAGTTGCAATATTCATGGCACAAAGCAATCCCTTGCTCCTTCATTCCAAGCATGTTTCTCTTCCTACCTGCCTAGTTCATCTTCTGCCTTGTTAAACGGTGCAGCTCCTTTCTCTTTAGCCACAGAATAGAGGTCTCACACTTTGTAGAGTTTCTCCTACAGTCTCAGCTCCAAAATGTTCTAGGAATGAAGAGCTCATCTGCATTGCTGCAGCCTGTACAATTTTGTAACACATGGAATAAGTAACAGCATTTATATTGCTGTAGCTGGATTTTGGAGGCACTACTGTGACTGGCTGTCCTCTTGCTGTTAATCACTGAATTTTAAAGTCAACTGTATTCTTTGACCTCTGTTTGCCAGTCTCTGTTTTGGCTCTCACCAGCAGCACATCAGTAACATAGTGGTCTAACACCTTCCAAAAGAGTAAAAACTTCAGTGACAGTGTTGCTGATGAGGTGGAATGTTGGTGGGAGGAAAGGTTATAGAAGAGAAAAAATAAATAATTAAAAGAGTAAAGACAGAATGCTGAGAACACGGTGACTTAAAAACAGCTGAAAGGAGGGGCAGAAAAGACAGGAGAAGTTTTAAAATCGTGATTTACTGTTGTTTTTATGCTGAGATAAAATTTGACATCTCCAGTCCTTTGAATGGGGAAAGGCACATAATTATTTCTAGCAGAGCTTTTTTTTCCTTATTCCATTTCTTTTCACAAAATGGGGGGGGAGGGGGAAGGAAGCTTTCAATCTTCCAATTTTAAAGTAATCGCGTCAAATAATTAATTTTAAGCTAGAACTCAGTCTTAATGGGAAGCCTTTCTCATTTACAACGTTTTATTTACTGGTGCATCCATATAGGCAAAATGTTACATGTCAAAAGCAATGTGCTGCTTCTCTCATTTTCACTTTAGAAAGTGACAAGGAATTTGAGCAGGGCTGATATCAAAGATCTTTTTTCCATGTCAGGAAAAGGCAGAACAGAAGGTTAAAATCCAAAATTAATTTGGGATTTTATTTTTTTTCAATGTATTCAAAATTGAGCATTTTTTTCCTGTGAACCATTCATTATAATGAGTAAAATTAATTAGCAAGTTTTTATACTAGTACATTTCCGTACTTACTCTAGTGAATACGCTGAAAAGAACCCATTAACTGAGGTTGCTCATAGCAGGAGTGTTCACCAATCAGGAAAAAGACAGTCAAGAATGAAATTATACCTCACAGATTCTGTACAGCCTTTTTGTGAGTATCTTGGAATAAAACGTTGCTAACTGGCAAGGAGAAATCTTGCTGACTGATATTGTGAAACTAAGAAAAATAAACTCCAACCTTGACTAAATCTAATTCATGTGAAAGAAAAAATGCAGGCAAACATTAGTTAAATAATTTCAGTTTCCTGTTGTATAGCTCCACATTAATATCATCAAGAATTATGTGAAAGAGGGCAATCTTCTACCCCCCTACTTAAAACAAACAAAGCAGAAAGCACAGCAAACACCTACCTTTTCTTCTTGGTAGATGATGACAAAATGTTGTCCTGAATTGCCTTACATTTTGAAGCCTGTTCGAACTGGTAAATTCCATTTTTATTAACAGTTGTTCTGTTGGGGGGGAGGAGAAGGAGAGAGACAAAAAAGCAACAAACTTTACAAGATAGAACATACTCTGACAATGCTGTCACATTTTTTTTGCTATACCAATATGATTAATAACCATTGATTTAGCTGAAAACATTACCAAAGAAATCTTATTGACTTATTGTGAAGCTCTTGTATGAAAGGGGAGTTTGCTGCTAGTGACTATAAAAATGCTTGATTCTTTAAAGTAACTCTATTTCATAGTCTGAATTATATTTTCTGCTTCACACTGTAATCAGAAAATGTAATTAGAAAGAGAAATGAAATGGGAAGCCTCTGGAAGATTATGTTGTGCAGATATTTAAAATATTCACCAGTAAAATATTTAGCAGATGCAATTTCCTAAAGTCGTTGATGAAATGCAATATTCAGAGCCAATATAATATATACAGGAAACACCACAGGTGAAGTGGATCTTTCCACTTGAACCTTAACTTCTTGAGCTTAATACTTCCTCCCTTGCTTATTCTTTATTTACACAGTGAGGATAAACATTTGTAAAAGGAGCC
Source organism: Coracopsis vasa (assembly GCA_026283785.1). Classification (NCBI taxonomy): domain Eukaryota; kingdom Metazoa; phylum Chordata; class Aves; order Psittaciformes; family Psittacidae; genus Coracopsis; species Coracopsis vasa. The sequence goes on along the minus strand of JANHGB010013674.1, from coordinate 22,551 downwards.
AAGGCAAGTGTCAGATAGTGATCTTTAAATCCTGTTGTCTTATTTTTGCCAAGCTCCTGTGTGGTCCTCTTGCCCTGGTAGCCCTAGTAGAAGATAGAGCTGGACATTAGTGAATGACCAAGATACCAGTGTCTTATTCCATTCACCTCGGTTCACCCTGTATTTAGGTTCAGTCTCATACAATCACCCTCTTCTATCACCAGCCTTCTGCTTTGTGTGCTGTCATTTATCATGAAGTTCTTTTTCCTCCAGCTTTTTTATTTTCCTTGCTCCTCTTTACCATTCCCTCTTCCCCCCCCTTCCTTCCTCCTTTCCTTTTGGGATCTTTCTACTGATTCACCAGTTACAGACCACTTCAATATTGCAACCTATTTGTCCAAACCAGAAATAGAAATACAGAAGACAGATGCTGTGTCATTCACTCCTGGGTGTGAGCTGCAGCAGTGAACAGAACCTGTGCTGGTCTTAGCAACACAGAACAACCAAGCCATCTCTGTACAGAGGCACTCGTATACAAAGAGAAAGGGTCTTCCTGCTTTGTACACAATGCGCTCTGCTGCTGAACCATGATTCATTTTACTAACAAGGACCAAAACTCCATTGCCTTCCCCTGTTAAAACATGCTGACCACTTAACAAGATTTTTGGCAAGCTGATTTTGAAGTTCTTAGCTGGGAAAGATGCCATTTCAAGTCACGGAATCACAGAGTGGCTGAGGTTGTGAGGCACTTCTGGAGGTCATCTGGTCCAATCTCCTGCTCAACCAGGGGCACCTAGACCCAGTTTCCCACAACCATCTCCAGATGGCTTTTGAGTGTCTCCATGGATGGAGACTCCACAACCTCCCTGGGAAACCTGTGCCCGTGCTCCGGCACCCTCACAAGTGAAATAGTCTTCCCTGATGTTCAGAGGGAAACTCCTGTGTTTCAGTTTGTGAACACTGCCTCTGGTCCTGCCACTGGCCACCACTCAGAACAACGTGGCTCCATTCTCTTTGCACCCTCCCTTCAGGTATTGGTAAGGTCCCCCTTGAGCCTTCTCAAAACAACTAACATCTTAAATAATTCAAATAAGAAAGAGGCTGACTGAAGAAGAGAGAGCAGAATAAATGCTTGTTAATTTTGCTACTGAACTGAGTGGCATGCTCATAGCTATGACAGGGGAGGAAAAGGAACAAAGCACCTGTCCTCTTTCCATCACCCGTGAATTTTTTAATGAATCAGTCGCTCCATAGGAGCAATTAATCCAGAATACAGGCTGCAGAAGCTCTCTCTCTTTATTTCCACCATGAAGATCTTCTTCCCAGTATACATTCAGTGCCCCTAAGGAAGCAAGCAGTCTGCATGCTCCTTGTTGAGGGTAACGGTAAGACAACACAATGTAAACCTCTGTCCCTTCAGTTCTGCAGTGATTGCAATAGCTAGCAACAGTTGGCACTACCTTTGGCACTACCTATCGAAAGCTCCTTGGCTGCATACAGCTCCTCATCTAATTCCTTTTCAAGGAATGACATACAAACGTGAGGGCAGAAGGCTCTCGGAGCACACAGTTCAGAGCAAACAATTCTGCAGATCTTACATAGCACATGCCAGCAAATATTCTGCTTACACCATTTATGAACGAACACAGGTTTGTTGCAGCTGGGTCTGAATGGTTCTGCCTACACAGAAGAACCAGATGGGCCCTTTCACTAAACAACCTAACACCAGTTCCCAAATAAATTTAGTTAGCACTAAATCATGTTTCCTTCCTCTTGCTTCTTTAACTCAGTAAACTCAAATGATTCGTCTGCAGCTGCAGCTTCAAGTAAGGGAAATGGCTACAGGCAAAGCTTAGCTGCATAAGCAGCACCTTGAAAAAAGAGAATTGCTGGTATCATAAGCCAAGTGCATGCTACTGCTGCAAGTAAGTTTTTCATTACAACTAAAAATCAAGAAGCTGGCCAGGGGAGATCTCCTTTAACGCATGAATCCTGCCAAGGAAGATCAGGCGGTTAGGTTTGATCAGATCACTGCAAGGTACGTTTGCAGCATCGTCAGACAACCAACGTTATTTCACATGCAGGTTTCAACACTGTACAGAGAATTGTTACAAGGTCCTTACAGCTTACTATTAATTTATGTCCTGAGATCACTGGGGCAGTGAATAAATATTCTCTCAATCAAATACAAGCTTTGCTCAACAGCCTGTTAGTCTTTTTAAATTCACAGCACTAAGATCAACTGAAGGAAGTTGCCTCTTTTTTTAATATGCAATTGCTTTTTACGCACGCATTTTCAAGACTTGAAAATTTCAAAAAGGAAGAAGTCAGATATAGAACGAGCAAAACAAATTCCTGCTCCGTTTCATCACTATATCCTGCCAATCACTCTTACAGCAATCAAGGGAATAAAAAAAGGAATAAGGAGTCTTCCCTTTCCATGACAAGTAAAGACTGGTGAAAATGGCACAGCTGTGGGGAAAACCAAACATGAACTTTAATCTAAGTTCTTTATCCATACAATGCAGGCACAAGATATATCAGCCAAGTGCTGCTTCTGTGGCTTTTTCCACACAAAATTTACTCAACGCTCTATTTATATGGTGTAAAAAGACACAAAACCAAAACAAATTATTTGTGAGACATGCAAAGCAATGACTCATCCTAGTAGAAGTTAAACTTCTGAATTTCTGTTTCACTGCCAGAGTAGCCTCTGCTTCTCATGAGTGAAAGATTTCTGCATTCAGAGAAAAGGGGTGTGCAGGGGGCAGTCCAGACTTTTACTGCACTATTCATTGCACAGTTGTGCAGACATCAGGCTCAGATTAGATTTCTGAACACTTACAACAATTATGCTAGGCAACATTTATCACTAAATGAATTTACCTGACCTAGTGCATGACAATCTTTGTTCAATACTTAGAACTGCGTTAACATTTCTGCAATGAAATCAGGTAACATGCCCAACAACGCAGATATCAGGCTAAATTCAACTAATTTTACAAACTCTTGATGAGAACTTGAAGTGGAAACCTTGTTATATTCTGTTGTCTTGAACTCATAAAACTGACGAAACAGTGAAATTTCTGCTTCATTTTCCTTAGGGTTTAGATGTTCTCAAAGCCAACATCACTGGCCAGAATCTGAAAAACAGGGTTTTTTTTTAATCATATACGAACAGCTTGAGGACCACATACTTCCTATGGTAATTCTAGGAACTCTGAAAGTACACCATCTGTACTTTAATAAATCCACAGTAGATTAAGACCATGTGCCATATTTATCAGCACGTTGTTATTCTATATCTTGCTCTCAGGAAGACAGCAGTTCCTCTAACTGTAAGATTCTTTAAGACAACTATTGCACCCAACCTCAGAATAAGAAATAGAGGAACTACATGGCCTCTTTTGCTATACCTTGTAGCATGCAGCCCTGAGACTATAGGGAGCCTTAGTGCAAGGAATCACCAAACAGACAGGTACACTGGGGGAGCAGTGGTGTAGGGAGGGAAAGGAAAGGGAAGTTCTTTGAAAACAAAACCAAACTAAACCCAAAACAGTTACCAGAGTAGGAAAATGGATAGACAGAAGATAGACAAAAAAAGTATGAAGGGGGGACAGGGACAGGTAAAAATGAAAAAATAACATCGAGTGTTGTGAATTATAGTGTAACATAAAGTCATGCCCAGGACTGAAAGGCCAATCCTCCAGAATTCCCACAAAATCAGCTGGAAACAACTCAAAGAATGTAGGGTGAGATTTTCAAAAGAGCTCAGAACTGGACTGTCTGGCAGTACTAAAAGCAACAAGAATTTCACCCCTAATTTCAGCAAGAGTTAAGTTCACACTGAACACATGGAAAAATCTTACTCATTGACTCCATTCACGCCATGCCCAGCAAAAGCAGTTGCTACACTTTTCCTATAGCTTCCTGCTCTGGTCTGCCTGAAGCAGCACAGGACCTCTGATCCCCGCTCCAGCTGAGCATCTCCAGCTAAAAAAGGGTAACTTCTGCATGCAAAATTGCACATTTATATCCTTCTGGCAAAGTGGCGCTGAACAACACTATCCAGACTGTGAATACCTTCTGTCTAAATCTCTCCCTTGAAAAGACTAATTTATATTTGAATCTCATAGTCTATTAGTTGACTACTATTAAAACCCCATAATCCATACTTTCCTAGGAAGGGTGTTCTAAAGTGCTATCTCTGACACTATTTCAAATTAATCAGATGATAAGAATATAGTGACATTTTTAAGGTTCAAAACACCTTGATTAATAAGGCAATACACAATTTAAATGCTTGGTGAAATGGACTTTTAAAATGGCTTTATCAAACCACAGAAGTAAGAGTTTGTCTTGTAACATTAATCACAGTAACTGTGAAAGAGACTGATTCTACTGTCCTTGTTCAAGTTCCCATGGAGGTTTTGCTTATCTAAGGAATGCTAAATCAGGTCTTTAAGACAAGCTGCATTTTGAAGGAAGACCTTCCAGTGCATTCAGAGTTATACATCAGACACTTTTATTTCTAAAATCCATAAACCGCATGACAGGTAACATGACAAGCAACATGCAGAGTCTCACGGTGGGTAAAGTGAAGAGAACAGGTACTTACACTAAAATGATGTTACAACAGTACGCAAGAGACAGAATGACAGAGCAGTTTCACTTGGACCAAGTAAACAGAAGGAGGCTGGGAAACCTTTCACCACTGTCAAAACATAAATGTGTCCTGGCAGCAGCTTTCAGTTGAACACCTATTCATTTAGACAGAACTAAGACATGAGGCCCGTGTTCAAACTGCACTCCTAAAAAACATCTATATGCATCACTTGGGAATGAAGGGAAAAAGTACTGAAAAGGGTAACAATAGTGAAGTGGGCACCAGTACTGACTAATCTAAGCTCTAGCAAATTACGTTGCAATATACTAAGCTACTGTTCATAATTGTGGTAAGTCTGTCTCTTCACTTTCTGACTGCCAGAATACAGTATTTTGACAGGAGACAGAATGTACAGGTCTCTGTAGCACAGATAATTAAGTATAGTTGTTTATTCCCTAGGCCTGCATAAAGATCTGTTGCTGAGAGAGGAATCAGAGAAACAAATACTATGGAAAACACTATATTAATGCTAACTTGTTTACTCATAGCTTCTCAATCACTTCCTCCCACTGTTCAATTACCCCAACAGTCTCTACACTGTGCTTGCCTTGGACCTGCAAAGGAGAAGTGTAAGTTAGGGAAATAGTAAGTAAATGCCTTAAAATTGGTGACACTAACAGAATAACAGTAGTGATGGTCAGTTCTTCAGGGTATACTGCTGCCTTGTTACTACTTGTATACGAAGTATATAGAAATAGTGCTTGAGAAAACTGTTTTTACTTCCTTTGTAGGAGCTGGCATTATTTATCTGTTATATATCCCTGGACAGTACAAAAGGAGCTAGAATTTCTGCACAAGCTTAACATAGTACACCCTAGGCCTCATAACAAAGACTACCTAGTTCCTCTTACTACTATCACCTTCTCTGGTAAGCACTAGCAGTACTGAGCCCTCTATTTTGCTATTAATGCTGTGACTACACAAACAAATATTCCAGCAAAAACGCAGCTGTGAGGGAGGACCAATGGTCTAAAGGTGGGACGAGTGCAAGACTACTTCTTTTGGTTGTACTGTTGGCTTGAGTAAGTTTAAGCTGTACTTGCAGCTACAGCTTAAAAACTGAGAAGATGGTATGAGGCAATGACATCAGGATTTTCCAGAGAACCATAGTATTGTGGTGTGAATGCTACTGGTTCCATGAATAAATTTGGGGACTACTATAGAAATCTTACTAAGACTGGCCTTTTTTTTCTTTTAGGAAGAAACCCTACTAACAGGCACTGCAGGCTGTGAAATAAAACCAGAACAAAACCTGGAAGTTACACTGGAGAGGCAGTCACATTGTTCAAGTGATCTAACCCTTAACAAGAAAAAGTGGCAAGAAATGTCCTGCAAGAGACAAGTCGCATCTTCAGGGTCATTTACTAAGACACAGATCTTCAGAGAACTTTAGGCGGCTGGTCACTATCTAATTAAACATTGCTGTGCATGACAGCTGCCTAAATATCTGTGACAGTCTGAACCAATCCCCTGTTTTTCATTCTTTCATCCTTCAGTTTCATCCTTTTAGAAGAATTACTTGAAGTAAAGGAACAGATTAACTTTCAATATTGCAAGCCAACAGAATAACAGGGCTTTGGAGATTCTTCAGGAGATGTCTGGTTACAAATATGCCTCCAACAGCATAGGAAATTGTGATAAGAAGAAAGATTAGCTTACGATTCTGAAGATTGTCTAGATTACTTACAGTTAAAGAAGGGTAGTGCCCTTTTTTTTTATCCTTTTCCACTGAAGTTGGTGAGAAAATCTTAGCTTTCCAGACAAATGCATCAAACCACTGAAGAGATAAGAATCTTATCAAACATCCACGCACATCCTCTTACTCTGACGCAGGAAAGGACATTGGTGTCAGCAACATAGCAATACTATTCAAACTATTGGGATACTGTAGAGAACCATACTTGCACCAAGAGATCGTCCTAGTTTCATGCATCAACATACTCACATAGTCTCATCTGATTCAAAAATTTACTAACCCCTGTACAACCTATTTCAACAAGGGACTCTTCTGTGCTTTTGCTATACTCATGTATACTGCAGCAAAACCCCACTGCAAACTGGAATCTAATTCCTATTGACCAGACCATCCATCTCCATCACTGAGGGATGGGTTTGAATCTCCTGAATTAGTCCAGATGCTTTCTGGATCAAATCTCTCCAGCACGGCCCTAAGCCAGGCCCAGTCCAGCTGCTGCCTGGATCAAACCCCTTCAGCATGGCTCCCTGCCCAGTCCAGCTGCTCCCTGGATTAAGTAACAGCTCCTGGTCAGTCCAGCAGCTCGCTCTCCTTCCTCATACACCAAACATGCATGAACTCCTGTCAGGCCAGCTTACTGAGCATAGCCACTAGGGTGAGAAAGAACATCCTTTCTTGGATTCAGCCTGCAAGCCATCCCTCCAAAGACATTACAGTTACAGGAGATGGAGTGGAATGAAACTTTCATTGCTGAGCAATTTACTTGTCACACTTTTGCAGTCAATCACAAAGAAAGACAATTTCAAGTTGATCAAAACTAGCTCTAAATTGGTGCTCAAATCCTCCAAGTAGATTAAAGAAAACACATGTATTTAAAATCTCATGCTCACTTACTACAGAGATTAAAAACTGACCCATACATGTCACGGATTTTCAGCCCACTTCAGTATGTGTTGCTTCCCCTTTCTTTGCTCCAGTTGTAAGTGTACTAAACAGCAGATGGAAAGTAGCTAGACTGCTCTCCAGAATGCTGTCTGCCAGCACTTCCAGTCAGTTTGACTCCATGGTTTAGCATGCGGGGCTGAGTGGAAGGAGACTGCAGCTCAGAAACAAGCAGGGAAAAGGAAGGGTCGTAGAAGATGGGGCACAGGGAAACCACAGACATAACACGAAACAGGGTGGAAAGGAGAATGGAGTGACAGCTACAAAAACCAAAGCAGAACAGGATACATACTGCAAACCCAATAAATTGTAAGGAGTGGAAAATAGAGGTAGAAAGGGAAAAATCAAGAGCATGAAAACACAGTCATTAGAGTGAAGCCTGCATGTGAGACATAACTTGTTTCACAGCTAATTCTAACAACTATTTTCATATTTAACTTCACAGTATAAAATAAGAGGCAGTAAAGCAAAGATCAACACTGATTTAAGACCAAGACATGGAATCAAGTGGAAGGGCTCCCACAAAGTAAGATGCTACACAACATGAAAAAGGGCTCACTTGTTTCACCTTTATCCTATGGATTTTAAAAGGGAAATCGGTATTTTTAACTAAGTACTCATTACAGAAATGGTAACAGTCTTATACAGCTCCAGCTCCACCTTCCTGGAAAGAGTAATAAAAGATACCTGGAAGATGACATACAGCAAGCACTTTCTGCATCATATGTTAACAAAACTCCTAAATGCAACATTTTATTGGGCTCAAAACCAACAATGGAGCAAAACCTGTCATTAAAAGGGCCTATGAGCAAATAATTTACTACAGTTTGACTGAATTTTCATTTTCTTAGCCTAATAAGTCCCTAACACTCTCCCTGACCAAGCCGTCAACACAAAACGCAGGATGAGCTGGAGCGCAGGCAGGTTTCTGCCTCTGCGGACCCTTCTTCACGGACCCCGCTACCAGGGGCTGGTGGCGGTCAGCCCGTACCTGTTCTCGGTCCGAGGAAAGGGCGTTAGGGGCGGCCTGAGGGCTCGCACCACTTTCGGCGTGCCAGTAGCTATCCCCGCGTCCTGCTCCCAGCCCCTGGCAAGCAAGACGGGAAAACAAAGTTGTCAAAAGCAGTGATTAAACATCACCAGACGGGAGCGGCGCCGGTCTCCTCCCCGCCAACCCTTCACACGCCGCGAACAACCGAGCCGAGCCCAGCCTGCGCCGGGCGGCCACAGCACCAGGCTCCGCCGCACCCCTCTCCCGGCGAGGGGCTCTCCACGTCCCGCTCCTTCCTCCCCAGCCGGCGCCAGGCTCTCCCGCCCCGCAGCCCCGCCGCGGCGGGAGAGGACCCCCCAGCCGCCCTACCTGGCGCGGAGGGGCTGCTGTCCGCCCAGCTGCAGGAGGCAGCCGCCGAGCAGCAGGCTGCCCAGCGCCGCGGCCAAGGCGATGACAGCCCGCATGGTGCGCTCGGCAGCAACACCCACCACAGCTACGGCCGCCCCATAGTATTTAAGGGAGGCTGCGGGGAAGGGGAGGTGGCTATGGCAGACACAGGGTCTCTCTGCTCCGCCTCTCGCCTGCAGCCCTGCGCCGCCGCTGACAGCCCCCTCCCGCCTTCCCTCCCACCGCGGCCGCTGCTCGGGGCCCTGCCCGCTGGGGCGGCCGCTCTGAGGGGTAGGGATGGGTCGGGAGAAGGAGCAGGGTTTTTCGCCGAGCTTTACCCTGAGGCGAGGAGCGCCGCTGCCCCGGGGCAGGTTCCCGGGGGTGCCTGCCGTGCCCTGCGTCTGGTGCCGTGGGGTCGCTGCTGCTTTAATAGGTCTCTATTTATAAGTAACACCCAGTGCGTTATTTGGGGTTTTATAGAATGCGTTTGCAGTGGGGTTGGTAAATAAATATTTCTGCATCTTTTTACCTAATAGTGCATTTAATGGTGTTTTTGCAAGGCCAGCTAGTGCTATGAGAAACCTAGTAAGGTGACAAAGTGCCATTAATTAAGCCCCCTTTATTAACAGAGCGGGTATTAGGGATGCTATACTTGATAGCAGCCTTTCAGTTGTAGCCAGATGACACCTTGGTTTTGCAGATTCTTCCCCATCCTATTTTCTGTGTCTGCAAGCATTCTCTTAAGCCCTGGGGCTGCTCCTCTTATGCTCTCAAACAAGGACTGGAAGGCCATAAGGTAAGAGTGCTGCTGCAGCTGTATAAATGAAGTAACAAGGGACTTGATATCATGGACTGGTAAGTGGTTAGGTACAAGGATGGGAAGCAGCATGCGTATGGTGCATCAGAGGAGCAGCACAGCACCAGCTGTGATTGGGTATGCCAGGAAATACCTAATTATTTTTAGGGCATTTATTACCTCACTGATTAGCAGTGCTGTGGGTGCTGGTGGAAGGGAGCTAGAAGCCACTGCGGGCTGGTGTCACTGTGGGGTGGCAGGTATTGGACGGGCTCAGTGCACAGTCCCCCTGAGCACAGCTCAGTTGTCCTCTTGGCTTTCAAGTAGCTAGTTGTGATCAAGAAACAAAGCCAGAGATAAGATTTTGGAAGTCCTGAAGTTTGCTGTTTTGAGGTTGTCATGAATCATGAATGTCTTGAACATGAAGGTGTTTCATCACCATTTCCAAAAAAACTTACTTCCGCTTCAGGCTTATCCTATAAATCCAGCTGACATTGTATATGAACATGTAGGGGCCAACAGTGATGCTTTTCAAGGTATTTATATGTTCGCTGTGTAGCAGATACTAGACATTTCAATCACACTCTTACTTTTGTGAAACATGAAGGCTCCTGCTTATGTTAGTGGATATTATCAACTATTTCATAACACCCATTAAATACTTCATGAAAAATAATAAATCTTTCATTTTGAGAAGTCTGGCAGTATTCTATTTCAGCTCTGAGTAGAAGAAGATGTGGAATTACAGTCCAGAAAACTATTTTTTTCCCTTGCTGTTATTTCTGTCTTCAGTACACTTTTCCCATGAGTCCTGAAGCATCACTGTCAGCTAATCCATGGGAAATTTAGTGATGTCAGTAAGAACATCGTATTTCAAGTTAGAGGTCTGCTGCCAGCACCAGTCTATAATATCAGCAGAGATTTTTTTTTTTTCCAGATCAGAAGGTTAATCTTTGTGTCGTGTTAAAGTTCTTGCAAAGAAAATGGGAAGATTATAAACCATATCTGTTTAAATTGGACTTGGCACTTGGTGCTTGTTGTTTACCAACAACTTTACAGACACTTATTGATTGATCGTCACAATATCTCTAAGGTGTTACCAGCCTTAATTTCCTGGCAGAGCAATTTAGTAAAGAGATTAAGTGACCTAACTAAAGGGCAAGTTGAGAATCAATGGTAAATCAGGATTCAAATTTAAGAATGCTGAACTGAAAGATTAAGTTTCTCTTGCATCGTATTGCCATGTTGAAGTGACAGTGTCACATAGCATACATAATGTAGAGGGTCACAATGATAAAGGCACAGGTGCCAAAGATGCCACACAGGAAAAGGCAAAGACCAAACAGTGTACACTGAGTCTGTGTCCCATCCCATCCTCCTCCTGACAGCTGGAAGCTGCTGCATCTTGGCAGCATCCCCCAGCTGCTGATTCCCATTAGCTTCTGAAGTCAGTGGGAACTGATAATTGCTGGCTTGCACAGAAGGAAGAGATCACTAATCAGCCAGGTGGTGTCATGAGGACTTTGTTGCTGAGCTCCTACAACCCTACTTAGCTGCTAATTTGGAAAAGTAAAATGTAGCCTTGGGTGTCATCCGTGAATGGCTCCTGTCCCCCAGGTTGACAGGATTGCATCTCGAATGGAGTCTGATGGCAGTGCCTGTAGGGCTGCTGGTCACATGGAGCTAGCTTAGTCTTCTTATTTCCAGCAGCTAAATCATATTAAGAAGCAATTAATGTTCACTAAATGCTTTCTTAATGCTGCCTTCTCATCTCAGCAATGGCTGTCACAGGGATATTAGTTATTGCAAATAGGAAGGGAGAGGACTGGCATAATTAGGAAGAAGAGAAAGGTGCTGAAGATATACAGGGAAAGTAGAGTCCCGAATTGTGGCAAGGCATGAGAGTGCCCAGAGTGAGGAGGTGGTGTAAGACTACTATTTGGGTATTTTTAGTGTGGTTGTCAATGCAAGTGCTTTTAACAAAAAGAAAAGGGGGAAAAAACAAAACCAAGGAAAAAAAATCCAACAAACCCACAAAACTAAAACACATGTCTTTCAAACTGGGAGAAAGTCATTGGTTTGTGGAATTTCACAGATTTTTTTATTTATTTCCACCCACAGTTTTGAGCAAGATGGTTTAAATAATGATAAACAGCAAGAACTGAGGTGCTGTCTGCCAAGCTCCAGGACATCAAATTGTCCAGATCATTTCACAACAGAAAAATTACAAAAACCAGTGCATTCCTGTATCCCACTAAAAAAACAGGAATAGTCAAATCCAAACCAAACAATCACCTTGTGCGGCTGTTGCTGCTTTTTCAGTCTTACCTTAATGTTTTTCACTTTTTTTCAGGACAGGTATGTTTACCCCAGTTTCAAGATGTCCGTCAAATGTGCCAGTGACCACTTGTTTAAGGAGGCACTGTTCACTCTCCAGAGAAGGGCAAGGCATATGGAGAAGGCTTCACGGTGCTGAGCATTTCCTAAGATGTGACACTTATGGTAGGACTTGCCTCGAAATTAACGATTTTTCACTGTTGTAAACTGCCTGTAATTTTGTCAGAGTAATGTATTCTTTGTGCTTCACCAGATTCCTCTGCTTAGTTTAACCCAGTAACCAGCTTCTCCTCCTTCGCAATTGTGACCCTGCCCCATGGCACGCTTTAAAACACTCATTGCCAAAAATGCATCTTGTAGTTTCCACAAACTTGAGGCCAGTTTGTGTAAACAAACTACAGCAAATCAGTAAATCGGTGCTTTTGTGCCAGACACTGTGCAAGGCTTCAGCCAATTGAGGGCACCGCGGGCACTGAAATGCCCGTGATTATAGTGCAGTCCAGTGTGTATGCTCTTCCTAAGGAAGCTGATGGGGGTTACAAGGACCTGAATTCTAATTAGATACAAAGGAGGATTTAAATGCTGAAAATTTTAACACTTGCAAGTTGTTAACCTGAAGGGAGATATTTTGTGGGGTTTTTTTCCCCCGTTCTGTCTTCCTAAGTACTTTCAGCATGACTTCTTAACGTGACACCATAAGGAAGGCCATATTAGGTCAGACTAGAACAGTGTGTTCTTCAGGCAGTGCCTAATAGGAAACTCTTAGAGAAGAGCTGTGCAGTGATCTGTCCCTAGGATCCTTTCTTAGCCTCCAGCACCCAAAGGCTGAGGGAATTTCTGAATCAGAGTTATCTGTGTGTTTAGTCACCTTTCACGGATTTTTTCTTCCATAATTGTGTCTAATTGGTTTTTGAATCCATGTAAACTTTTGGCATCAACAGCAGCTTGTGTCAATGATTTCCATCCAAGCTGAAATCCTTCCTATTATGATTAGTCCAGGAACAATTTGCTAAGAAAAGCCTCTGTTGTTGTTTGGAAACTCTGATCTCCTATGCTAAAGGACATGAAGCGCTAAGTGTTCTTTTGCAAAGAGTTTTACTACACATTGCACAAATCAGCGCTGCTGTTAATACAAATTCACAGCATCCGTTGCTAGAATTCAGAGTGAGCTATTACAGAGCACACTGTGAATGCAAATTAAAAATAATGCACAACACTCAACCAAATCCTAATGGACCAATGGCACAATGTCAAATACACTGGGAGCAAAGACTTTTAATACTGTTATTAAAACCACAAGCAAAAAAACAAAGCAAGTAAATCAGCACTGACAGAAACTGTTGGAGCAACATTTACTTGTCATAGATCAGCATGCAGACTGATGGTACAGCTCCCTGAGGTTCTTTAGATGCCTGCATGGCTGAAGGGGGAATATGCCTCCAGGGATGTCACATAATGGAAGGATTCTCATCAGGCACTGTGGTTGATGGTTGAGGTAATTATGGCAAGCTAAACATTTCTTTCCGACAGTGAGTGTGGCACAGTGTGTCCAGCTGCTTATCTGTAGAGAAATCCAATTTGGGATCATGTGTTTGTTGAAGTGTGTGCATTAAATGCTCAGCAATAGAAATGAGGGGCCATAGCGGAGTTCAGAGTCATCCTTAATGATACATGGGAAGGGCTGTGGTGGTCAGTCAGCATCATTTATGCTTATGGGAAATCAGAGCCACAGTTTAGGAAAACATAAATGCATGATGCAAACAAACCAAAGCAGGGGTTACTTGGAAGAAGAAAAAAGAGATAGCTGTATGAGGGCCTAATCTTAGGATGGGAAGATTATCTATTGAGTTTGATCCAGGATGGTGGTCTGACAGCCCAGCTCCAAACTGGCTTCTTGGGATCACAGGCCACTGAAAACAGCTAGAGTCTGAGGTTTTTTTTGGCATTCTTACATTTCCTTTGTTGAAATTCACAGAGTACAGTAAATAAAAAAAGGAAGCATCGTATGCGGATGTGTGGGGATAGACTGCTTCTTTGGTACTGAAGAAAACAGAAGAGATCCAGAGCACCGTAAACTCATGGATTTGCAGGGTTTGGAGAAAGGGAGACAGGGCCTCTGTCTTTAAACTGAGAAAATGCCATTAACCATGAATGCTTCTTAAACTGTTTGCAGCATTGTGAAGTTAATGCTGACAAGGCTGTGGTGCAAGGGAGGTACCAAATGGGTGCCGGTGTGCTCAAATCCCCCTGCCCTGTCTGCAGCAGCCTTGCAGTGAGGACAGCAGGATAAGGTTTGTGACTGTGGGATGCCCTACTGAGAAGCCCGGATAACCTGGAGGAGACACCATGTCCCAAAGGTCATGAGACTGTATAGGAAGTTACTGGTGAGGGTGTTTGAGAGCCAGGGACCAGCTCAGCAAGGTCCTTCAGCTTGGCTGCAGCTTTAAGCACAGCAATATGTTTGTTAAACTGGGGCCAGTCTCATGCTTCTGGTAAAGCACCTGCCTGAGTCCCCTGAAAGCTTAATGTGTCTCTGCAATGAAACATCAGTGTTTACACAGGGCAGGGGGCACTGTGCGGTGACAGGGAAAAGCAAGGCAGTCACGGAACCTTCAGCACACCCTGGGAAGAGAAAGGATGCAGGAAAGTGAGACATGCCAAAACCCACCTCTCTTAGCGGCAGGGTAGCCTTCCTGGTTCAAAACCCTCAGTGAAACCAATGGGAAAAAATGTAGGCAACTCTTTATTTCCGTTTCTCTTGTAAGGCTTTGAGCCATTTATAAACCAGCACTGAAAAGCTTTACCTCCAAGCAGGAAACAGTACAGTGTGCTTCCTGTTCATGAGCCACTACAAGAAGGCTACTTGTAAACTGGGGCTGTGGGTTTTTTCTCCTTTCTGAAGTAATTTCATGTCTGAATGATACCAGCTGTAGACTGGAGTCCAAAATGGGCAAATGCTTGGTGGTATTCATTCATGTATGCTGACCTGGGGAGGGCTACCTCAGCCGGTGCATCGCATTGCTGTCCTGCTGTGGGGCAGAAGTGATGGGGCAAAAGGACTGGAGCCACCCATAGCAGGCACAGAGCAGCACAGCCCCTCTCTGGCATGGGGAGCAAGTGACAAACCTCAACAGCCTGTGATATGGCTAAGGGTGCGAAAGGCAGTGGCCAAGGGAGAGATCCCTCTCACTGCAGATCATCGCTTGGTCTTAGCTCTCTGTCCTCAAACACGCAGCACTAGGCACAGAACTTCATTACCACAGTGAGATCCCTTGGTATGTAAATATAATCTCCTCTGTGATTCATGAATTAATTAAAAATAACAGCTATTTTAAATGTTGCATTCTCCATTTCAGTAAATACGCTCATAGCCTGTGCCTCAGTGACAGGCCTTGCTGATTGTATCGCACTCCTGGCTCACTTTCATTAGCCTCTGCAAATATACTGCCATTGTCACAAAGTCTATGTGCTGGGTAAGCCAGAATCTTTCTTATGGTTCCCAGAGAGCCACATACATATTTGTCTCCCTCTCAATTAGTGTACCTTCACAGAAAGCACATTTTGGTTTATTAATATCAAGTCCTTTCAGTGGCCTGGCAGGACAGAATTAAGATCTGGCAGAGGGGAAAACCCGGTGTAGCCTAGGGAAAGTGAGTGCCACCTGAACAGAAGGGATCAATACATACTCTAAATATGTAGCATTATTTTCAGAACAGGCATTCAGTACCTGGCTCCCAGGTGAGACTTTTCTGCAGCACGTGGTCATTTTCTTCTTGCAGACTGATCAACCTTATTTTTAACCTTGAGGGCTGTAACACCCATAGTAGTTATTTAGAGACCTACTGTGTGAGGTGCTGTTAGAAATGCGCCCAGATTAACAAGTCCCTCTAAACAGACTAAGCTTATAAATGTATAGTTTACATAAACCATTTTGGAGTTGTCTTTATTCAGCATTCTTGGCTTCACCTTCAGATCTGAAGGAATCTGAAAACATGTCAGTGTTTGGGAGGATGACCCAAAGGGGAAAGCAGAAGTGAGCAGGGGAGGACAGAGGCCCCAGGGTGGTGAGGGGTGCATGGGGGGCCACAGGGGCTCAGGCATGAGGGACAGCTTACTGGCATGCAAGGGTGTATGGAGCCCTAGGGGCAGAGGGGAGGGAAGAGGAAGGCATTTTCAGTGGAGGGAAATGCTGATGCTTAAAGTACCATTATCATATGCTGGAGAAATGTGCATTTGAAATACCAAAATCCTTTGCTTTTAATGTTGTGTTTGCATATCGCATGAGTTTGCATTTGACCGAATAGCTGAGCATGTGTAAAAGGCGATTCTAAAGCAAGGAATCATCACTTGAAACCTGCAGCTGGAGAAAATTCATTCAGGCTTCCCAGATGTACTCACGCTGTGCTTAAGAGCAAACTGAGAATTTAACAAGCAAGCTGTATGTGATTTCATTGATAACTGTTGAGAATGGTCACGAAATGACTGAACCCTGCTGACAGCTGACCACAGGGTAACACAGACAGCAGCAAGGTGACACCGTAGAGCCTCTCTGAACTGCCCCAAACCTCACTGCCTCAATCTTCCCTGCTTCAGCCTCTGCTCCACTTTTTTCCTTCTTGTGTGACTCATTCTTCAGTAATAGGGATGGTGCAGTAATTTTGGGGTGGGGGGAGAGAGGGAGAAGGATAAACCCCACTGGTCCTTTCACCAGGGATGAGTTTGAGACCACAGATTCAGTCCACATTGGAGATGGAAGAAGTTCCTTTCTCAACCTTAATAAACCAGATTATCAGCACTAAATTGCATGTTTTCATTTCTGTGGCACATTAGTGTCTAGCTAAGGTTGAAAAACACGTAGTGGCTGGTATCTGAAAGAGCTGCTGTACGAGGTATTTGCATATAGCTTTCTGAGCCCAGTAAGACAGGAACCAGTGGTTGTCATGGGGCCCGTTTCTTGTCTGACCCAGTGATGCATGTCTAGATCTGAAGGAAGATGATATCTGGTAATTCAAAATTGTGACATACTGATTTCTTTGTTCAGACACTGTATTGTTTGCAAAGCTGCAACACAGTGCTGTAAGTCAACGTTTTGCTCTGTAATGACTGGTCAGTAGCCCAGTTATAGATACTGTATTAACATTTACTGAGATTTTACATTTCTTGAGGATATATTTTACCTAGGCTCCTAGTGAGAGTGCAGGACCTTTTTTAATGAGCACAAAACTATTTCATGCTGAACAAAAGCAGGAATGCATGACTACAGGAGTACACTCCTAATGAGTGATGAGAAGGTGCAAGAGATTGGGGAAGGAGGTGTGAGCCAGGGAGCTGTGAATGGAGCATGGAGAATTGCATTGGTAGGGCTTTGGTGTGAATCTGTGCCCTGGACACCAGCTGGCTGAGGTCCTGAGCCTGACGTGAAGCGAGTGGTGGTGCTTTGAGCTGCCCACTTGTTTCCCCCACAGAGGCATCATCCTAATACCACATCGTGCAGCAGCTGTTGGAGGGGACAGTGGGGAAGTGTTTTCCCCAGGCTCTGGGTGAAGACACACTGAGTGAGATGTGGGGTTATCTCTACACACCCTCTTCGTTACAGTGAAGTGGGATTTTCCAAGCAAGCTACCACTGAAATCAAAAGGAGTTTTGCTGTTAAATTCCCTGGAGAGCAGAATTAGTTGGTAGGAAATGCTCAGAAAATCCTGCCCCCACCAGAGTAACTCATCCACGTAGATGTGGGGCACATAAGGATCAGATCCCTTTTGGATTTTTTTAATTATAGCAAACAGGAATAATTTTTTTCAGACTATAGCATCTGCACTCCTGGGTCAGAGTAATGTAATAAAAAAGTGACAGAAGCCCCCCTTTGACTGTTCTTGATCTGTTCTGTAATCAGAAGGTTAAGATTGTATAATATTTGGAAGCTTCTGCTAGATTCCTGATTCTGTATTTAGTCACTTCTCTTATATTTAAGTACAGAGAATATTTTAGGTAAGTTATTAAATATAAACTTAGCTTTCCATTCACATCTTGTTTTCAAATAGCCTATAGATACTGTGTTTTCCTAGACAGGATGTAAAATAAATAAATGATGTACAAACAAGGTGGTTTTGCCATTTATAGGTACAAAACCTTGTAAGGGCTTCTGGTTTCAAAAGGAATATTAAATTATACATTTTTCATGCAAAACATCAACCTCATTACATCTATTTATTTAAAAGGTCTTTAAAAAATATCACACAGCTGGGACACCGTAGCTGGGTTTCATAAAATCAGATACAGCCCTATTACATATATACATCCCCATCTGAACCATTCACCCTGGCTTCATTTATACATAAAAGAAAGATACTCACTTCTGGGGAGAAATTTATCTCATCCAAAAGTGAACATTTTTAAGGTCAGATTTATTACCACACATATAAAAAAATACTACAGACTGTTTCAGCTACAGGTGAGATAAAGCCCTCCTAAAGTCCTCCCACCTGATAATGAGATAGATTTAGGCAAATTAAAAGGATTCCTGTCCTCATTTGAAAACATAGATTGTTGCCTTTATTCAAGATGAGATGGGGCAAGCTTTTAAATGAGTATTTTTTGATATGAAAATAACATAAAAACAATGTCTTCATGGAAATGTCCCTGAAAGTGTTCGAGGCCAGATTGGATGGGGCTTTGAGCAACCTGGTCTAGTGGAAGGTGTTCCTGCCCATGGCAGTGGGGTTGGAACTGGATGATCCCTTCCAACTTAAACCATTCTATGATGATAATGATCCTATTTTTTACATAGCCTGGTACACAACTACTGAAGATGCAAGGTTGAATCAAGTCACATTTCAACACGGACTAGGCTTGGTAACTCTACATTTTAATTGCACTTGCATAATTAATTATGTGGAAGAATAATTTAGAGACTTCGTACAGTGCCTGCATTCGTGTCCTTATTGACATGAGCTATTTTACGAGTGGACACCCTTCTACATTCACACTGCCTACTTCAATTTCCCTTGCAATTAGAGCCAAAACTTGCCCTTAATTTCCTCTTCATGTAGAAAATGGCTGCCATGATCTCTCCCATATCACCCTCTTCCTTTAGAGCAGGGTGGGATTTTCCAAGCACTCTACCACTGAAACCAGAAGGAGTTTTGCTGTTAAATTCCCTGGAGAGCAGAATCAGTTGGTAGGAAATACTCACAAAAATCATGCCCCTACCAGAGTAATTCATCCATCACCTGTGAAGGACTCCGGTACTCTGAATCTGGATGGCACCAGCATGCACAGCACCACCAGGCTTGTTGCTCACTGTGTTTACATTAAGAAGATCACACAGTGTACGGTCTCTTTGGCAATTCAATTATTGAAAGCCCATTCCCCTCAAAGTTATTCTTCACCCAGTTATCGGAGCCTTGGAAAGCACATCATTGGCTTCAATTTTTATTTACATTCATGAGGGGACAAAAATATTGCATGAAAGGCTGGGTGCTGAAATGTTCCAGAAAGCTGAGAGAGGAGCAAATCACTGAACTCGTATTCTGCCAGCCTGAGCATGCTGCTTCAAGAAAACAGGCTGCCAGAGGTCTTATTGTACTAAGCCGTAAATGTGCAAGGTGATTATAACAGATAAAGCCCTCGAGCATTGCTCACGGGCTCAGGCACTAAGAGAGCTGAGATCTGCAAAGCGTGGTGAGTACAAGCGCAGCCCGGCTGTGCAGGAGACCTTCCTGGAATGTCTTTCTGAACAAAGGGGAGCTAAACTCCTTAACAAAGGGTTGGCAACAGCATAAAAAAGCCTTAAGCTGCAAAAAAAATGAAGACAGTTAAAGCAGGCCAAGAAAACTGTTTCTAAACCCTTCCTGTGAACCTGTTTCAGGAACTTTGTTGCATTTGAGTCATTGTATTGAGTTACAGAAGCGGAAGTGTTAAAAGAATTCCCATCATGCAAAACAATCAAAGCTATTTTAATCTCATAAATTTCTCTTTAAGAAGTAACTGTTATGGGGAAGGGGAACTAGCAATTAGTGTAGATGCTGCTGTCTTAGGACACATAGGAAGCTCGGCTGCACAAAGAGCTTGTTTCATGATTCTCCATCTATTACCTTTCTCAAAACATACATGTTGAGGAGCCCTATTAGTTTGAAATCATAGTTTTTGCAGGATTTCTTCAATGCACATGCTATCCTGAAGTTGAACAAAGGAGACATTCTTTGAGTAGCTGCTCAATGCTTTAGTCTATGCTCCATGTAAATAAATTTCATATTTACACATGAGCTGGGATCAGTAATTTGCCCACCGTATAGCAATGGATTATACTGCCATGAAATTAAAAAGCAAACAGTTTGGTCATGAGTTGGCTCCATTGCAAGCCCTAAATTAAATTAGATTAGATTAGGAATGATTGCTTTTCCCTGGCCAGGATTAAATTATTAGCTGCTTTGGAGAACAGGAAAATATTTGCAAGACAAAATCTCTAGAAACTGAAGGAGGCCTGTGATTTAGTTATGTATCTTGTGATATTTAGTGTGTTCCCCACTGCTCAGTCACGGGGGTCATGAGATTCTGAGGACCTGAGCTTTTATTATCAGTTTCTAAAATTGCTGAGTTAAAAAATAAAATTAAGATCCTCAGTGTTAACGAAATCAGAGATAAGAAAGTTGAACTATTTTGGACGAATTGGTGTGTTCCTGTGCAGGTTTTGAGAAGCTGTGTTTGATAGTATGAGCTGTTTGTTCTTTCTTTAGCAGTGGTAAGCAACTGGCAAGAGACTGTATAGTTAATGGGGATCATTTTTAAACCATTCTGTACTGCTTGGTCCTTAGAGGAAAGCCCCAAACAAATCAACATCAGGCAGCAGAGCCCCAGCCTCTGCTGGAGCAGAGCCCTGAGCCGTCTCCATCCCAGCTGCAGCAGACGGCGAGTGGCACACGTGTCCGGTAGGAGTGATGTGGCACAGCTGGCACTGGTGCTTCCTGGCAGTGACTGATATTTACAGACCTAACAACTCAATGGCCTCTACCCTCAATCAGCAAGCAATATTCATGTTTTCCTACAGATTTCACAGCCACGCTCATGTGCTGGGACCAGATGTTTACACCAGCCTGCCCTGAAGGCAAGAGGAGAAAGGGGAAGGGGGGGCCCAGGGCTGACACAAGTACACACTGCCCCCATGAGTACAAGGTGGCACTAGGTGAAAACTAGGGAAATGACTAGGAGACATTTAAGATCAATACCTCTCCAATCATGTCCAAGAGGAAAAGCGTAAGGAGAAAGGGATATAGCCAGTAGGCTTTCCTTTAGTGTAACCCCTCAGCACTGCGTAATCTCTTAGTTACTGGTGAGTATCTTGGGACTGACTTGTTAAAAAGACTAAGGGATTTCTCTTCCAGGAATTTGTCTAAACTCCTCATGCACTCACTTGCCATGTGGAATTGAATTCCACACTTCAGTTGGGCATTGTGTGAAAAAGAGTAATACTCTGTAATATCATTTGCATTAAATATTTCACCACATGATCCTTACAGTGTGCAAACAGTGACTAACATTTCCTCATTTATCATCCTCATGCCAGTCATTGATTTAAATATCCCTGTCTTAACGTTCCTCAGCTGATGAGCTCTTTTCTAGTTAATTTGGTTTGTATCTGGAAGCTATTTTCAAAAAGTTTGAAAAAAACCCCAGCCCAAACCACAGCTCGCAAAAAATCCATTTTTTCCAATACCTGTCTTTAGGGCAGTTTTCCAGTGCCCTTGGTAATTAATTTGCCAATACTACACGCTGCATTTCTAACAAACTCATTTTTACACAAATTTGAAATACAATAACAGGGAGCTGACCATCTTTCACCTGTGGCTGAATAAAAGCATTGGAAAATAGCCAAAATCAGAACTACAAAATTAATGTTTTATAAAGGAAAAAATGTAGTACGAGATTGTATCTTTTACCAGCAGTAGGGAAAAAAGAAAAGAAATATCATTTCAAGGTTTTGTAGAAGAGTCTAATTTGGAGGAACTATTTATAGGTGCTGCTTATTATATTCATTTGGCTTCTCCTGACATACAAAGGCTTCCTTTGAGAGCTTTTATAGTAAAAGAAAGAAGAAAGCAAGGGACTCTCGTAAATAGAGTTATGATAAAAGCTGCTGTCATTATAACAGATCAGAAGAAAGAGAGAAGGAAATGGTGAGACACCATTCATTACTTTGAGAAATGCTCACAAACAGCTCCTGGTTAAGTAGGACTAGCTGCAATGTTTACGAAGAGGGATATGTTATCAGAAGAATGCAATTTTTCTTCTTTGCAGACTGCTTGCAAACTCATCCCAATTTCTGCCAGTGTATTTGTCATTTGCAAGAATTTATTCAAATACCCTGTCCAGAACAGTAAGAAATAATTCATTTCTATTTGAGAATAGACTTCATTTCCCTGAAACATTGCTGGGGTTTTTATTGTTTTCATATAAATGGGACATAAGTTTTCAACTTGTAGACTGTATGCAAACAGGTCATTGTAAGTGGGCTGTTTTCACTATATTGAGGTCATTGATCACACTGCTTTTCATACTGCATGGCTGTGTGCATGAAAAACAAGCTTTTTGATGTGAGAAAATAGACCAGAACTGATGAACTATTGACAATGAATATAAATAATAGATAGCAAACAGAAATGATCTGTGCATCATAGAATTTCAGGTTATGTTTTATTTTTGATGGTTTAAAGGGAATAGTGGCACCCTGGCCACCTTCGCTGATTGTTTTACTCATAAAA
>JANHGB010013673.1:25273-65303 GCA_026283785.1 Coracopsis vasa | reverse complement strand
ATACAGTATAGTCACTGTAGAGAATGCACTGCTCTGGGTAAACTTTTTGTTGGGTTTGGCTGTTTTTGTCACAACAGTATCTCTGCTGGGGAAAGACTTGTGAGGAAGCCACCTGCAGTGGAGAGCACCGTGCAGGTGTCTGCTGAAGAAAACAAGAAGCAGAGATACCTGCAACAAGGTCAAGAAAAGACAGGCATGAGCCAACAAAGTCTTTACACCGACTTCAGTGTGTTTTGAGTCACATTCCTTGCAAATACATTCAATCTCAAAGGTCGGCAGTGGAAAACTTGGTTCTTTAATACAGCCTCTTTTTTGTTGTCATTGTTGTTTTAAATATTCTCAAGCTAAAGGTTTCCAGGTGTACAGTGCTTTTCTTGTTGCTGTGTGGAGGAGACCAAAGGACTTTTGCTGTGAAATGCACTTGTATTATAACTGGTTCCCCAGAACATTTATTTCTTCAGCTATATATTGCCTTATTTATCCATTCTTATCAGCTTTTCATTTGTTTTTTCTAAACATTGGTGCTGACTATACAGAAGCCAAGAAAATTCAAGGCAATTTCCAAAGCTGATCATTTTTTCTTTGTTTTTGTAATGAAGACTCCAAACCAGTACTGACGATTTAAAAATGTATGTCCCCAATTTATAAGCAAATCGACTTCCCTGTCATTCTGTGATGGAGCCTTAAAAATCACACAATGCCTGTCACTATTTTTCAGATACCTAATAAATCTGGTTCAATGATTTTCTGACAATTCTCCACCAAAATTATTCAGGCAGACTGAGTCACTCTTAAAAAAGAAAAAAAGAAAAAAAAAGTCAAAACCCAATGTTGTATGGATTCAATTTTGAGTCAATAAATTGTTGATTAATCTGGCTCATGGTGTGTATAAACTCAGGCTTAGCTCTAATGGTAATCATCTCCAGAGTGCCATACAGCTGCATGCTTTCATTTCACACCAAGGGAGCAAGGATTAAATCCCTAATGGAGAAGACATATAAACAGTTTTAGTCCCTGCAACAAGCATGGTCCCCATGGCAGCATATTTGTGTATACAGCATGTGAATGTATGGAGAGGAAGGAGGTACTGGGTTAAAAAAATAATAATAATCTTCACAAGGTGAATGATGCTGCATGTAGGACAACAGAAATGAGTAAGGGAGAAACTTAAGTGGAGCAGGGAAGTAAGCTCAGCAGGGTGCATTGCTGTTGGTTAAGCACCTACAGCGGCCACACTCAGGTGGCATAGCATAAAATATCTCTGTTGCTCTGAGTGTCAACATATGTACGGTGACAGTCTGAGACAGTGAGACATTATGCGCAGGCTGCTGATAGCCATAAACTCCTAACAGATATGCCTGTTCATTAGTTTGTTGCCCTGACCATTAAGTGGTTCTGTAAAACGTGGTTTTACCCAGACCTTTATTTTCCACCATATAACCTTCTCAAAGCTGTCCCCAAATCTCTACTATAGCAGTGTTCTATAAAATCTCTAATATAACAATATATTTGTAAAGCTTTCTTTTTTCTTAGAGAATTTTAATCCCATTTATTGGTAACTAGCTTTTAAAATGACATTTTTCCTTGCTGCATTTAGCTTAGTCCAAGGGGGGGGAGAATAAAGAAGGATGCCAGATGTCACAGGGCCAATAAGCAGGTGGGCCGAAGCTTCTGTACCAATTCAAACTGGCACTGCATCAAACCTGGTGGGTATAACCTTTAATTCAGTGCTTCCCTGGCACCAGATCTAGTGCCATCTGCTTAGCTTTGCTAAGCTGTGCTTGTTTCTGTGCAGGGATGATGCCAACAATGCAAACTGTCTCCTACATGTGCAGGGAATCATCGGTGCAACTAGTTTTTCAAGACCCATATGGTGGCATCTGCAAATGTACACTGTCAGCATTGCTACTCGTACCACCCTTCGTGTTTAAGAATGGAAGGAGAGAGCCCTGCTTTGCAATTCACATCAAGATGAAGGGATATTCTTTTCATCTGTGCTCCGGCTCTTAAGGGCAACTCTGGGATATGTAGCTCTTAGAGAGGAAGCAGTTTAGAAATCAGGAATGGGAACTAAGGAAAATAAGTAACATTTGGGAAAAGAATAATGATTTTGTGAAAATCCCCTTAACTCATTGCCTGAAAGCTTCCACAGTGAAGTTAAAGCCAAAAAAACATTGAATCAGAGGATCAACTAGGTTGGACAAGACTGTATCTTGGCTATAAAATGGATTCAGCTCCCACCAGTAAACCCAAGACATAGACACTTCCATTTGTCAAGAATGGATACCACCCTATTGCCTCTTCCCCATGAGGTGGTACCTCATCAAGAAGACATCAGATCAGAGAGAGAGGGTAGGTAGAGCCTGGTTCCAGCACAGCTATTTTGGTGCTTATTCCAGGCGTTAAGGAGAATGGCTACTGATGCAGAATAGGGGGTGAAACACTAAACTTATGTGCAGCAATGAACAAACCCAGAGCTATTAAAAATCACTTCAAGCTCTTCAATTTAAGTTTCTCTTTCTCTTAGAGAGCAGCAATACCTTCTGAGTGCATGGATGGGGGAGCACACGGGGCTATGGCCAACTCCTCTTTTTCTCTTCCCTGCCTGCAGACAAACATCCCCAAGAGTGCAGGCTTTGCAAGACCTTTGTTGAGCTGGCAGGTGTGTGTGGCAGTTTGGAGGGGAAGGGCAGAGAGACACCATCCTTGCTCATACCTTCGAGCATTGGCTTGGCATTTTCCACTCCTTCATAATTTGGCCACTCAGACATTGACGCTAGATCTAATATGTTACCACCTATCACCAACGTCAGTAAGCAAGATCCTGACACGTTGCTCTGCCAACCATCATCAAAACACCTCTGTGTGGTCAGGAAAAGTACATGTTGACCACAAAGAGTGGTTTTCCTTACTGCAAAATGATTAATCGCTCTCACAGAAGACCAGAAAAATTTGCACTGAAGGGTCTGAACAAAGCCGCTTTCTTTGGATTGCAGACGCTGCTGTGGAATGGTTAAATACAAACAAAAGGGGTTTTTTTCAGTGGAATAATTTTCCACATTTGATTTCATGGAAATTTTCTGCAGATCTAACAGTCTTCAAAAAAATCACATTTATATAAAGCATAACTCTACCTGACAGTGTGGCTTTAAAGCAAGTCCTTCTTCCATTGCTCCATGTTTCCCTGACCCCCAATTAGTTCTGCAACACTTTTAAACAAGGAAAAGGTTAGCCCAGCAGTTTGGGAATTATGAAGCCTGCTGCCATTTTCCCTTGAAACCTCAAGCAATTCTCTATTCCTACAATAACATGGGCTTCCCCTTCCTTCCCCCTCAGTGTCATTGCCTTCCCAGTACATGAGCAGTATAGAACTCTCTGGGTCAAATTCTGCTTATAGGTCAAAGATGAGGCAGAAATTATTCTTAATTCACAGGAAAGTTATGAACCTTCACTGACTCATGGCTTAATTTCAAGATGTTTGGATAGAACATGTAGCAAACTATGTCAATATCACTAAAAAAAATAATTAAATAATTATACCAGCTAGGTTGTCTTGCCTTTATTTAGTGTAAGACAACTTATCAGCACCAAACATAGCTGCAAGTCATGCCACTGGTAATGAATGAGAACTTTCTTGTTGCTGTTATGCACTTCCAGATACTTCCAGACTTCATTTTAGACTGCAACCTTTAAATCAAAGTCCAAAACTGCCTTTTTTTATTATTATTATTATTTTTACACTCCCTATGTTCCTTTCCTTGACATTCTATTTTCAAAAAATTATAATTAAAGATTATAACTAATAGAAATTAAAACTTCCTTTATGGAAAGGCCAGTCTCTTTTGGGAGAAAGATACAAGATAAAAAAAGATTTATTTATTCCTTTGATACATTAACAGAGAATTCATGCTACAGTAATCTAGCTCTGAGTGTTAGACTACAATTTCTTCCCCAAAAAGAGTTCATAATGACTGGTATACAATCTGCATGGAATTTCTGAAGGTTTCCTCCTCCTCTGCACTTCCACAAATAGACAAACCAGAAAAAAAATCGCACTTGTTGCAAGTTAGATACGGATGCTGCTGGTGCATTGCAGAAATGGTTAATTGCCCAAATCCACTGTTGCGCTGTTAAGCAGCATTTTTGTTTTTCAAAAGAAAGATTACTTGCAAATACTCCCTCTTGTGATCAAAGCTAGAAAACCAATGGAATAATTTCCCACTGGTTCAAATGTTTCTGACTGACATTGTTCAAGTGTTACAAATAGCCTGCATACAGGATTTTTAAGCCTTTCCAGTATTTGGTCTTGTAAAGACGATGGTCGCCTTTCAGAGACATTGAAAAAAAGTCTCATTCATCTCCTGATGAGACACTGTGTATGCTGAACTTCATATTTCATTCCATTACTCTTCTGAAGAGGACATATTTAAAAGGACATATTCAAAAGGACATATTCTTTTCTCCGTTCCCAGCTGATAAGTCAATATTTAAAAATTGCAGAGATTGGTGAGTCTTCAAGGAAATGAAATAAAAAACATTTCAAACAACAACAGCAAAGCTCCTTTTTTTCCATCTCAGTGTCTTCACCAAGCTAAAAAATTATAATTTTTTTGGACATAAATTCTTTCAACCTTGAATTTCACTCATTGACCAAGCGTAGCTGCTGGACATTATGAGGTTAACAATATAGCACCTGCCTTAGATGTTCCAGAAAACTGATTAAAGTGCACATAATATCTAAAAAATGAAAGCAAAGTACATAATCCATGTTATAAACGGCTGTTTAGCTGCCTTTTTCTCCCTAGTCGAAAGGAGATGTTGGCCTTAGAAAATGCATTTTAGCCCCAAGAAATGAGACCTTAGTCCCCACTCAGAAAATACAAGTTTGTGAAAATCCAGCCGTATCTCTTAGCTGATATTTATTTTTCACAAAAATGTTAATTAGGTTTGTAAGTCTGCTTTGTGAAGTGTTAAGTCTTACATTTAACGTCCTGACCTTTCACTGAGAATTTACTATTAGAATGTTACTCATTGTTTACCACAATGCCCACTAGAAGTGTTCCACCATTGATTTTGTCCTATCAGTCATTGTGTAAGAGGAATAACACTTCACAGATGAAGTATTAGCAAAGGTGGAGCACACAGTTTGATGAAGAGAAAATGTTGATTAGAGAAAAAAGAAAAGAAATTAGAAATTAAGAACTTTGACTCACTTATGCAATTTTACAGAGTTTTGGTTGCCCTCTACATCTAGCTGAGGTAAATTAAAAAGAACCATGACTGCTTATGAATTTCTACGTGGCGACAAAAGACATGAATGCACCTGGATTTGCTTCTGTTTCTAATAATTACCACATAAAATGTACATTCACTATTGCACAGTCAGCAGAGACCCCCTACCTTGAGCTATGACAGACCATGTCTCTGGAGGTTCCCAGCCCTATATGTCACTCTAAAACCTAGATTCTGCAAAAGTTTCTGTTCATACTTCAGTGAGCTCTAGCACAAACTACTGCTGACTCTTCATATTGATTGCTTATTGTTATCTACTGGACATCTCCTCAAATGCTTGGGTTTTTTCCCCAAGACATTTTTATTTATTGCTTTGGTTTAAGTATGTCTTTCACACTCTTCTCCTTGCACTCAGGTCTATTTTACTTCAGGCATCAACAAACAGTTGTTTTCTAGGGAAGATTTTTGTTCTTCTGAGACTGCTCCTGAACTTTCTTCTGGATGCTCTTACACATACCACTGAAGCACTTGAATCAATAAAAGCTTTTGTACAGTTTTATTCATACATATCTACACCACTTGAATGCCAATCTATATCTAAACCTATAAAGAAACACTCAAGGCTTGGCCAGTTTGCTTCCAGGGTCCTCAAGGCTCAGTAAGAGTGTCACATACTTCAGAGTAAGAAATGATCAACAGAACATGCCCCCAGTATTTTTGTTTGTCTCACTTGATTATGTCAAGACATTCATATAAAATTATTCATTTCTTTTCTGTCAGCAACAGCTTAACCTTGGATTGTCTTAGCTTACAAACGTGAAAAAAAACAAACCACATATAAACCAAGCAGAATAGAGCAGACAAGGAGAGACCCCTTGGCCCAAGCTGTGCTAGAGCACCAGACCGGCATTTCACAGTAAACAATGGCTGCGGTAAAACCCTTTAGTGTTTTTCACACTCTGCTGAGTGCTGTTGCAGAGCATTTTCTTCAGGGGCATTATAAAACACATGCAAGAAGCAGTGTCTGGGTTTTGTGAATTTGGAGGACAGCAAGGCTGGCTCCCTGCAAGCAGGGCTGACCTTACTAAAGCATTTACTCTGGTGTACCAGGGGCTGAACAATCTGAGAGACAGGCATACAGCACATATAAATAAACGAATACACATTCCTCCACACAGAGGAATATGAAAATTTCAACGCAGAATATGCCTTTTGCAACACGTTAACCCTTTTTGCAGAGAATTTATGGACAAAGAAGTTGTGTTGATAGCTCCAATCATCTGTGCTAACTCTGCCATAACTTCATCCATGTGGAGTGAACTATGTCTTCAGCTATGTCTGGAATGTTCCCACATCTGTTTAATTTATTTCAGAAATGCCAGCAGTGTCACAAAATTGTTCATCTATACAGCCTTGTACAGGGTCTCAAGCTCTAATAAATATTACTACTTAATAATCAGTGACATTCATTTTTTGTATGTTTAAACTGATTAAACACAATGAGCAACAACAGAGACAAGAAAAGTATAATCCCCATTGCTGTTACATTCCCATTTAAACAGATGTTTCCTTTCCTTGTTTTATAGACTGGAAGAGGTAAATTAGTTGCAGAGTTTGACAACACATTTTTTACAGCAGCTTACAAACTATTTAAAATCACTAAGCAGGAGTATT
This sequence comes from Coracopsis vasa, assembly GCA_026283785.1. Classification (NCBI taxonomy): domain Eukaryota; kingdom Metazoa; phylum Chordata; class Aves; order Psittaciformes; family Psittacidae; genus Coracopsis; species Coracopsis vasa. Next base: position 58,397 of record JANHGB010013673.1, on the reverse strand, counting down.
AGCATCGCATTTGCTCTGGGGCTACCATGGTGGTGAAATAGGCTTACAGGCACTTCCCTAAAGCCCATGAATGATTCAAAACCACTTAACATGCAAAATCACATGTATATGCCCTCTGTCAGATATTATATGCTATGTCTATCTGTGAGAAGGAATACCCACCAGCATCTAAAATATAGTCTTTATTTTTATTTAGTAGTATTCCAGCTCTGAATGGGATCAAGTTGACAACCACTGTAGAAACATATAAACTCTGTTCTCAAAGTATTTATACTAGGATTGTAAATCAAAAAGGCAAAAGTAAGATAAACCCAATAAACAAGAGTACTAGAAAACCAGGAGAGGCTGTAGTGTCCTAGCACGAGATGTTTAACCACTGCCAGTTTTTAGACAACCAGATATATATAGACCCTAAGAGAGTGCAATTACACTTTTATATCATTCCTAGTTGGCAAAACCAGTTCCTGTTTATTAAGTTCATAACCATGCCTCACACTGGCATGCTTTCTGTCCCCTCTTCAAAAGAATAATGGCTACCAGCCCACCTTGGGAACCAAAATGTTAGCAGAAAAATATTTGGTGTGAAGAATGCATCTCACAAAGAGGATTTTTTTAAGTGTAGTTGCACTGCCAAACTATTATAGACAAACATTGAAAAGCACAGACTGAATATACAGGGTAGATTCCCATTCTCTCAAATGCACATCTTTCTAAGAATTCACAAAACCTGGTATTTAGCTCCTGGCCTCACATGCAGCACATGTTGGGCTAGGTTGTATAGCAGACTTTGAAGATGGAGGCACAGGAGTAAATATACAAAGGTCAGGCCAATTAGTAGGAGTTTCCATAGAGGCAAACAACCAATTTCTGGTATGCATGAATAAGGAAAGATTTGGGCTGAGGAAAAAGTGAAATACAGTTCTTTTGAAGATGACTGAAGTATTCTGAGAAATAATCACTCTCCCCTTTTCCTGCAAACTCAGGTCTTCATGACCTTTGGTGAAGCTAGTGAAAGGAAAATATATTCTGCTGCAACTTCAAAACACCTGCTGCATGGTAGTAATACTTACAAGGTGGCAAGGACTAGCTGGTTTATTACCCTGGACACACATAAGATGCAAATATGCTTGTAGCTCAAAAGATGGAATCAAGGATTAATAACACCCAGTCTGTACATATCCTGAACTATGTGAAAGAAACCATAGCAGTGGAGACAGACAAGACCAGAGAGCTCCATATTATGAAAATGGAATCAATAAGTCTTATTTTTCCCTCAGATCAAAAGTTTCCTACACTGAACAATGAATGCTTTTTTTTAATTCTTTTGTCTTTCCCAATTTTGGAAATAACATGCAGACAAGGGAATATCTCTGCATTGCATGTAAGAACATAATGCAAGGAGGAGACACTGTGGAAGCATAGCAGAATAATTAAGGCCTATTAGGGGAATGGCATCAAAACTTAACCATTCTGTCCTACCTACCTGAAGGTCTGCATCATCCTATTACAATATGCTTTTGAGAAAGATGCAGGAGACAAAATATCTGTTCCTCGCAGCAGAAGTTTCATGTCAGTGACAGTACAACCGCATGAATGAGGAGATGAAAAGTTTGGGACATGAGATACGTCAGCAGAAAGTCAGCGCCACTTAGGAAGTCTGTGGAACAGAAATTCAGGAGAGCCATGCAGCAGAAGAATACCCTCTTAAAAGGGAGAATTGATGAAAAGCATTGTTGAAGTTACATCAGGAACACAAAGACAGGGAAGTCCTGGCCCAGCTAGTGCAAACCAGTACGTTGGTAAATCTGCCGTAATCTATACCAACTCTGGATTTGAATTTGATTATCACATCTAAAAGAAAGGCAAAGAATAAATAGCATTTCATTGGTTTGAATGAAAATATAATACTCAGGAAATGAAAATTGAAATCTGATTGAAAAAACAGACTGTCTCACATGAGATTAAATATAGATCACATACCTGCAATTTAAATTTCAAACCCTGAAATGGCTCTAGCACTGCCAGCACAAGGCCTGAGAAATCTGCAATGCAGCTAGGTGCTTCACATGAACCTCTCCTACAGCTCTGTAGATTTCTATCCAAAGAGAAGCAAAAGTGAGAGGAAAAGAAAGTTGAAGTACACTGTGGGTATAGTTCCAAGACAGGGCCAAACAATCACCTGCAAATGATTTAGAAAAAAACCCAAACACAACAATGATAATGACAAAACAGGAAAAGAAATAGAAAAGCAGTTAAGTGGTGCACTCTGAAATGTCTCCGCTGAATTATGATAAGTATGTATTAGCTGCAGTATGTTTATCTATGTTCACAAGAGAGGATTAGCTGCAAACATTCTTCTGAGATAAACCAGAACTATCTGGTGCTGGCACTGTTAAATTTTTGTGATATGCAGGTGTTTAGAGTATGTGTACAGCTTCCTCATTGGTTTTGATCCAGGTATTTCCATTGAGAGTATTTTTATGCACTAAATGTGATGAGGTACATAGAATAATGGCAAACACTCCATGCATCTAGCAAAAATAGCTTTATTCACATTGAAGCTTAAAATAGTTTTGTGTGTTAAGGCCAATGAATGTAAATATTCACACTGTCAGAAAATCTTGGGGTCAGTGTATTTCACTCACTTTTAGCTGGCAGGCACCCCCACAGGCAATGGCTCTTGCAGATGGACAAGAGCATAGCTACCCCATTTCTAATATCAGGGAAGGCATGGTGTGAGCACGGACTTAGGGTCCCTGGGAGATGCAGTTCTGGGTAAGAAGGGTAGGTGAAAACAATCCTCCACAGTGTCTGGCATCTTTGCAATGCACTCATGCTGTACCAGAGCTCTTCATACCAACCCACAACCATTTCTATACTGCTCTAAATGGCCTCATGCCAGGTTGAGATCTGCTGTTTGTCACCTCTCACCTCTACTTGTTCCCAAAGCTCTTCAGCTCAGCTATCCCCCAAGAGCCCAACTTTCCTAACCCTCTTAATGAGACAGGCCAGCAAGATTTCTCCAGTGACTTTGAAAGACACACACTTTTTTCTGTTTGGAGTCTTTTCTGATGTCCACTGCACCCTCACTGCCCTAAATGTCATAGCTGTAGTTTAGCAGTGATTTAGGTGTTTATTTCAGAAGTGGTGCTCTATATGATATCTAAAATCTAGGCATAATTTTGATAACTAAATTCAGCAGAGTTGGATGCCAACTTAGACACCTGAAGAGGAGATTAAGTTACACAAAACCCCTGAAATTTTACAACTGCACATTTTTAACCTCTCTAGTTTTCACTGAAAAGCAACATTTTCCAGTTAAAGTATCTTCCCAAATAACTCATTTCCTACACCAGCAAGCCTAATTCTCCTATCACTTACCAACATTCCATTCTGTCAAATGACTTACTATTGTAAATTGTGCCTCTCCTGCAGCTCCTGCTGTCCTGTAACCTCTTGGTCTACTCCTAAGATGTGGGAACAGCTCTGCACCTCCAGACTGATTCATGTGGGAGGCCACTATCTAGTTTTACTGAGGGATCACTGCATGGTTTTAATCTTGTTGCTCTTGTCTGCTGAAAGCCACATTCTCAGCCTCTATGCAAAGTGACCTATTGTTTCATGTAATTTGCAGTGTTTCAGATGTAGGGTTTTTTTTAAAATCTTCTCATCTCAGTGTTTCATTTTCTGAAACTTATCATTGTTTTCTATGGTGTAATGACACCTCAAGTATTTAACTATATGCACCCTTCCTCCGTTGCAATTGCCTTTCAGCACAGATGACTCACACTGAAATCTTTTATTATCCATGAGATCTCATCAGTATTTCATGGCTAGCAACCATGAAAATGCATTTCATTTTTGTTTCTTCAACTCTCACAGTTAATTTCTCATTGCAGTTGTGCAACTTTCAGCTGAAGTCATCAAGGATTTTTTGGCGCTAACCTTGAGATGAAGGGAAAGAAGTGTATTTTAAAACATTGAAGATTACAACTTCTTGATAGGTTCCAGTGAACTATGGACCTACTCCTCTATCCCTTGAGTTAACATGATTTTTACTTCTGGCTACGGTTGGGAGTCTGTGTGTCCTTCACTCACTGTGAGACTAGAAGCATTAAAATTTCAGAATAATAATTTCCATTGAGTAATACACCTAAAGTGGACAAAGATTTACCTGCACTCATTACAGAGCAAGAATACCCATATATTATCACCTCAAGATAGAGGTCTAACACATTTAATCTGTTCATAATTAAAGGAGCAGATTTACCAGTGCTGCCAGAAACTATAAAGAACTACGGCCACACCACACAGGAGACTTATATCTTCCTGACTTTTATGCTGAATTTTGCAAAAAACAACAACAAAAAATCCAAATGCAACACACAGAAATAAAGCATTAGAATACTCTGCTATGCATCTTAAAATGACAGGCCAGAACAAAATTACTGCAAAAATTAGATAGTTAAGCAAAACTAAAATAGCAGCCCAGACTTCTCTGTGGTCTTAATTCTGCAAATAATTTCAGCATGTCCTTTAGCCCTTCCACACTAAGCACAGCACTTTAACAAACATTTAACTGTAGGCCATTGCCAAGTATTTCAGTGAAAAGGAATGGATATTGGGGTTGAGATCCAAAATAACAGAACAACAAAACCAGCAGATACCCACTCTGCACAGGACCTTGGGACTATCAAGCTAAACAATTCTCTCCTCTTCATGTAGTCTGTACTAAAAGCCCTCTGTAAGTCTGTATGAGATCTTATCAACTCATTGAGTCTTACCAACTGATATGGCTGAGAATAATGTCATATAAAATGATTTTTAAACCTTTGAAACATTCTAAAAATCTTTAAAACTTGTTTAAAATAAATCTGTTGGGGTTTTTCTGTTGTTTTGGTGTTGTTTTGTTTTTTTTTTTACTCTTATACTTCCATGAGAACTCTCCAGTCCCAGGAAATGTCAAGACTTTATTCTGTAATTATCTGACAACTTTTCATTCCCAGTTTTGCCTTCATGCATAGCCTGGTCTGCTCCTATTAGCCTTTAAACAGTTTTGTTGTATTCCCAAAAAGACCTTTCACTCCCTATTTTTTCATTCACCTGATAGACAGTAACATGTTTCCTCCCAGTCCTTTCTACCCATGAGGTAAACACACCAAGATCTTCTAGTCTTTTATAAAAACAATCCATCCTTTCCTTCAACAACCATTATTTCTGTTTGAATTCACTTTTCCTTAAATAGGTGATCAGAACAGCAAAAACCTCCCTATATGCTCATATTAATATCTTTAGGCTGAGACATGATGAGTCAGATGATATATCTGAGGACTTGGCTTGTCACTCTCTCAGAAGCAGGTGCATCTTGGATGGCCCAGATGCATCCTGAAACTGATGAGGGTAACTTTGTTCCTCTCCTCTTCTGCCGTTTCTTGCCATTGAACATATTAGAGTTCTTTCTGGTTGCCCTTCTAAGTGACTGACCTTGCACATTTTGCTACTGAATTACAATTCTTTTCTACTATTTCAGTCCTCTAAGTGACACAGGTCTTCCTGCATTATGTTTCGATCCTCTCCATATTGACAAAACTTCCGTTTTTGTCTCATTACCACACTGTCACTTTTTATGTCTTTGTCATTACTGGAGCTATTAAGGAAAGGTATGGGAGGAGGAACTGGTTACCAGAGGGAAAAGAACACATCATTTACTGTGCAGCAACTGCCCACATGCACCCTCCTACCTTTAGTGAAAGAGGAGCTGTCTCCTATTTATCACAGGCTACTGAAGGGCAAGTGTATTCAGAAGAATAGTTACTGTGCTTAAGCTGTAAACTCACACTGTAGCCCATGACAGTCATGACAATTGATTAGGTGTCCTTATTATGTCCTTAATGATCCCTCAAGACTTCAGGGTAACTCCTTCCAGCCTGATGATCCCTTTTAAGCACAAGCCATTGCACGATTATCTTGCCCTCAGTCAACTCTTTACCTGTTTTGTAAGTTCCCTGCTAATCCTCATCTTCTCTAGTGTAATTAGTAAATTCCAGTGGAGTACTACATTAGATGCCTTACTGAAGTCCAAGCAAATTTGACCTACCTTACTTCCTGGTTAAGTAACTCAGTTATTTTATGGAATAATGATACCAAGTTTGTTCTGGTAAATACAAGTTGCATTTTAGCTCCCTCTGTATCTTTGTTTATACTTTCCTTCCAAATTCATTCCAAACTATATGCATTGTTGAGGTAAAGCTCACAAGCCTGCAATCACCTGGATCACTTTTTCTTCTTTCTAATTAGAGGTTTATATTTCCTGTTCTCCACTCATACTCTCCACTTTTAAAAATAATATCTAAAAATAATAGCTAACAAACTCCAATTATTTCATATGGCATTTATGATTATGTGAACATTTTTTTCATATGCTTGATGATACTAAACTTCTTGGGTTTTGATTCTCTCTCAAATGTGGGGATTTTAGATTCCCTTCCCTTGGATATTTTGATTAGTTTAGCAAGACAAAAAAGTTTTCAACATCTTCGATCTTGGCAAAAAGTGGGAAAAAATAATTCAGTTTGCTTTTCAGCCATAGCAAAATCTTAACGCAACCCCCCTCCAAAGGAGTATGGCTTTCTTCATTGTTCCTTTGTTAGCTTTACTGCTTTTTAATAAACCTTCTGCTATTTCACAGAATCATAGAACAACAGGTTGGAAGGGACCTCAAGGATCATATGATCCAAACTTCTTAGCAAAAGCACAGTCTAGACAAGATGGCCCAGCACCCTGTCCAGTTGAATCTTAAAAATGTCCAATTTTGAGGAATCCAACATAATTAATGTTAATATATAATAATCTTCCCTTGGGGAGATTATTCCAATGGTTGATTGTTCTTACTGTGAAAAATTTTCTTTTGTGTCCAATTGGAATCTCCCTCATCTTTTCCACATGATTCCTTGTAAAAAGAGTCTCTGTCTTTTTTGTAGCTACCTTTTAATACTGGATCGTGGTGATAAGGTTTCCACTGAGCCTTCTTTTTTTTTAAGGCTGAACAAACCCAGTTCTTTCTCTTGGCCTTTCCTTGTATGCAGGCTTCCCAGTCCTTTGACCACTTCTGTGACCCTCCTCTGGACCCTCTCCAGCTTCTCCCCACCTTTTTTGCATAGTGGGGACCAGCACTGAACACAGTGTTCCAGGTGTGGTCTGGCAAGTGCTCAGCAGAGTGGGATGATGACTTCTTTATCTCTGCTGGTGATGCCCTTGTTGATGTAACCCAGTATCCTGTTGGCTTTCTTTGCTACAGCAGCATACTGCTCACACTTATTGAGCTTGCTCTCCACCAGGACATCCAGGTCCCTTTCCAAAGAGCTGCTCCACAGCCAGGTAGATCCCAGCCTGTGCTGCACTCCTGGATTATGTTTTCCCAGGTGCAAGATTTGTTGAACTTCATAAGGTTTTATTAGTCACTCTTCCAGCTTAGTCAAGTATTTCTGCAGGATGGCTCTCCCATCCAAAGTTTCCCCTTCCCCACTCAGTTTGGCATCATCAGGAAATTTTATCAGGATACACTTCATTTATTTGTTTTCATTTTCTCTACACTGCCTAATTCAGTTTGATTTAAGGTAGTTATCCTGCTTTCCCTACAGTTGTTCAGCTTTCAATCTGCCTGCTTTCTTGATCAATACGCTTTTTAATTCCCTGTAGGTTAGCTGTCCATTCATTATGTCCTTTCGGAGTCTTTTTTACTTCCAGTGTATTTGGACCTGACATCCTTTCTACACTTCTTCAATTTTTTTAGAGAAATTTTGCAGGTTTGACTTTAAAATATTCCAGAGCTCATCCATATTCAAGACACTGAACTTTTCAATCCAACTGACTTCACTAACCAGGTTCCCTAACGTCTTAAACAGTAAAGAAACCTTACTTAAGGAACTGGTTTTATTTAGCTTCCATTTAATTTAAAAAGTAAGCACTGCTGATCAGGATAGAATATTATTCTCTGAGACCATCCTTCCTGTGACATTCTCATTTCTCACACCAATTCACAACATCCTGTTGGTCCAGTGATTATGTGGCAATCAGGCAGTTATCACATCCAGAGAGAACAGAACCAGGCAAACTGCTCTTTCAACTGTGGCTGAAGTCTCCTTTAATGGCACAGTGCTATGGTTCCTGGCAACACTTTCTCTATTCAATAAGCTGTTTGTCCATTCTGAGTCTAAGTAAGTGTGCTGATTACCATCTTTACTATTATTGCCACGTGGAAAATAAGGTGTTTATTAGCCTTCTCAAAAACATATTGATTCCAAATGTGTTATTTCGTGCTCTCTATTTTTTCCTAACAGTTTAACACATTGTTAGTATTCAAAGACTTGCACTACATTTACGTTTATTTTTTTTTTATTTTCCTTGAGCAATTTTCCAGCCACTCCCATGGATTACAACTTTCCAAGTTCAGGTTCTTTTTGACCAGGTTTCCTTTATCTCTGTTTCGTCTGCTTTCACAATCTGTGCCAGGAAAATTTTTCTCAAGGTTCCTGCCCAGGTACCTGCATTTATGATCAAATACTTATTTCTCATAAAAGAAACACATTTTCCTATCCAAATAGACAACACTGTATTGCCCCTGAGCTACTTCATCTGCATAAATGCTCCTTTTCTTCTTAGTGCCCATTCTTCTAAAATCTGTCATTTCTTTATCTTCATTCACGAGACCTATATGCACATGAGAAGCGCTTTTATTTTTTGATTTGTAGAAATGGCAGGAAGCTATTGGGATTTTTTAAACTAATTTGGGTTGATTCATCAGCAAAACTGATTTCTCGTGTATCCATTCATCAAAGTATTTCACAAATTACTTTTTGTTTTGAATAAATGACTTCAACACAATTTATTGTAAAATACCTCCACATTTGATATTCAGTTCCATAGCCTGAAAAACAAATTCCAGTGATCAGAAGCTCTTGCTCCAAAGCCAGAATTTGTTTTCCTCAGATGTGTTAGTTATTTGTCATTGGTATTGCCAGCAAACTAAATACACTAGAACAGCAGCTGAACATAAACAAGAAACAAAGTTTTAGTTTAAAAATTAAAAATATTGAATACATTTTTCAGAAGCATTTTCTCAGATCCAATATTTTTATATTTATCTCTTTGATCTAGCCACCATCCAGAATGTACTGACACTCAGAAACACTAATTACAAAGAAAAAAGTACTCAATAGCTAAAACCCCCACCATCTATTCCGTTTAGGAGGAATGGTGTTTTGAAGAAAGGGACTGCAGTTAGAAACGATATTCTGTTTATTTATTTTCTCTAAATGAATTGGACACATTTATAATAAAATCATGCATTTTTTTCTCTATTAAATTAATTTAGGTAAATTAATTATAAAATAATTACCTGAGGTTTTATGTCATGAAGAAAGTGTCATTTATATGCCAGTTGTATGCAAAGAGAGAAAAGGTTGACCCCTTAATTTATTGTAATGCATGCAACAGTGAAATATGATTTAATTGAAACAAAAGACAAGAGGATGAAATGAACCTTTTTTTTTTTCCTCATAAAAATCCAAAGCATTTGCATGAAAGGCCTTGAAGCATTTCTGCATTATAAATTATATATTTACATGTAAATGGACTTATGGCTTCTGTCCAGAATATTTGGCAAATTGAATGCTACATTCTGCTGTCTTTACCCCCATTGAGTTGTGAATTATTCCCTGAATATTCCTATAGATTTCTACAGCTTTGCATAACTTAAGCTACTGTATGTAAACTACATGGTAAGGTGAAGGGTTTTATAATGAAATGGATGCATCCAGGAGCTACCTGCTCTGCAGTTAAAAAAATAAGTGTTGCATACTCGCAAAGCTTTTGCCAGCGGTTAAAGCTTGGGATTAAATCAAAAGGTTTGGACTGTTCTTCCAATATCAGAAAGATTTTCTCTATTAAGAAAGATCTCTTCCATGTTGTCATGAATCCATGATAGCTCAGAATCAGTGTGTGTAGCTCTGAGGAAGAAATCGTAAAGGATAAGAGAAGAAAAACCTTGTGTACTTACAATAGACTGGGGATTGACAAGGAATACCCTAACCACAGAGCAAAGTTGTGATCCCTCATACAAAATGGACACAACTGCAGGAGAGAAGGAGATGACTTAAGAGCAGCCAACTATGCCTTTCTTTTGCTCAGGAATCCCAGAATGAAACCAAGAAATCTTTTCTGAAGAAACCAGCTCATACCTTCATAACTTCAAGGTCAGTTAATTGTTTCCTGGCAAAATTATTTTGTCAGTGAATTCCTGACCAACTCCTAATAATGAGTTTTATTTCATAACTGTCAGTAATGATCATATTGCTGGGAGGACAAGGGGTTCAAATGACTGAATTTTGATTCTACAAGGTGACTCATCAAGTTAAAGGTGACTCACTAACAAAGACTACAACTTCAGTATCAATACGTTTTACCATTCTGCTTAAAAAAGGCAAAGAAATACATTCCTTAATCCTTTATTGTCAGGGAAAAAGAAGTCTTTGAGGAGATCAGAGTAATGAGGGATTCTAAATAATAATGCACTCAGTTACCTTTTTGAGGAATTTACATTTCTTAACTACTTCCTACCACAAATAATTTATAAAATTTATTTGTTGAATATTGATGTAAATTTTTCTTGCATTATTTCTCATAAAATAATTCCTTCAGGCTGTTGTCTTGTGGGGCTTTTGCTTAGAAAAAAGGAAAAAAAAAAAGAAAGGAAGAAGGATTTTCCTTTTCTTAGAAAACCATGGGGCTCTACCTCTCCACCTCTCCACCCAAACATCTCAAGTTTCAAAAGAAAAGCTTTCCAGGCGAACACAAACCTTCTGCCCCAAGGCTTTAAAAAAGAAATGAACCAGTGTTTTTTCTTTGGAAATGCCTCTGCAGTACACTGCTACAGAACTGTAGTCACACACCTCATGTTGCCACTCTTTTGTTTGTAATGGCTGGAATTGCTATTTCCACATTGGCTTCCACCATGCTGCAGTTAAGAAAACAGGTATATATTGTAGAACAGCATAGAAATATCTGAGCAAGATTAATGTAGGAGTAAATGAGGCTTTACAGACAATTATCCAGAGGGAGCTCCACTCTTTCTGGAGCCTGGGCCACCTCAGGTAGATACTTCTTGCTACCTCTACAGTGCGTCATGTGAGTCCATGTGAGCACCAAGTCCATAGACCAAGGACAGAGATGGAGGTAGCAAAACACCACTTCCAACTGAACAATTTTTAATATATGTCAAAAGTTGAATTTTTCCACTACAAAGAAAAAGAATCTCCAGCAAAACTCTTGTTTCACTATTTGGTGGTATAGATACAAAAAGAGTTGATACTGCAGCAATGACACAGGAAACAGGAAAATGCTAGTTTGGTGTCACATGAAACAATTAACACCAATAGTTTACACACACCAAGTCTGATACAAAGTCTGTTGGTTTCCATATGTAGATTTCAGAGCACAACTTTATAAAAAGCTTTGTTCCAAAACACTACAATATGAGGAGCATTCTTGGTTGGACCAATCAGAGTTCCATAACATAATTTTACAGCAGAATTTAAGACAGCAGCAGTTCTGTTTGTCAAATATTCTAAGGGAAAGGTAGAAGCTCTTGATAATGACTGCAGATAATAAATAAATTCTGATTTTAAACCACCACTTTCTATTTTGGAACATGTTTGGATTTTGTCTTGTTTGAAGAAAAAGCTTTTGCCTTATTAGACAGAACAGAGGGTGGGCTGCATCATGAAGTTCAGACACAGCAAATCTGGGCTCATGTTTTAGTACTGGGCTTCTCATGAGCTCAGAGACACAGCTGATCTCCTTCAATCTGGAGTCCCTCCTGGAGTGTTAGTAAATAACTAACTGTTCCACTTAGGCAGGTGCTGTTACAAGGCAGATTATAATTACATCTACACAGTGGCTGGAACAAGAAAAACACAGTTCCTTGAAACCTCAAAATTAGAAATGACTTCATGTTCAACCAACTTGTTTTAAAATGTGTACTACAGTAAAAATAAAAAGCCCAATAAAATAAAAAATCACAGTCACCTAGTATAATTAAAGCGACCGAGCCAAATGATTTACTGGTTAACTGCATAATTCCCCTGGATGGGAATACATCTGATCTGTAGCCAGCACTGCTACAAACACAGCTCCTCTCTCCAGAGTTGAAAATAAATGTCTCTGTTGCTTTTGCGGGGGTTACAACCTCCTGCAGGCCAGTAGGTCACTGCCCTCTTCAGAGTGACAATAAACAGAAAAGGTGAAATACTGTCAATGGGAGTTTTTCTATTGATTTCAGCTAAGCCAGGACTTCACGAATTTCACCCACTCTTAAATTTTAGCAACACTTATCTATCCCAGGAAATTTTAATGTCAAAAAAAAAACCCATTTGACATGGATGTAAATCTAGAAGCTTGGAATTTGGGGTAAAGGGAGATGAGCTCTCGAAAATTGGTTCCACATTCACTGAGATATTCTCAGTCTTCACTGGGAATCTCCAACATGTTAGTGCTTGATCCTACCTCTCCCTAGTGTCAAGTGCAACATCTCTTCAGAGTTCAGCAGGAGAATGTGGTAACAGGCACGCAAAAATGAATGAACTCTGCAGTTTTGAGCTATCCCTCATAAATCACCTTTGTTTGCATAAGACCCAAGGCAAAGTCCACTGAAATCAGTATAAGCCTTTTTATTTTGGAAGGAGTCCACTATCTCTGCTTCTCTTTCTCCTTTTTCTTTTGGCTGAAATGTCATGTCTCACTTAAGCACTACAAGGGTGGCCAATGGAAGAGATGAAGCCAGCAACAGGAGTGTCATGAGAATACATGAATGAGATATGTATATTCATAGAAAGATTCATTTCAGAGCAGAATAGCAGAGTGAAGATGCACCAGTTGCTCTTACACACTGATAATTTACACATTTTACACATTATTACTTTGCTGTTCTACAGCAAAAATGTAGTTACTATAGCAACTGTTTTTTCATATGATCAGAATGCTATTTTTAATATCACTCAAAGATACATATTAACATGTGTAATATATGGACTACTTATGAGGGCTGAAAATATATATACTAAATTTTTAAGCTTATAAGGGATAATTTTTTCTGATTTCTTTTACTGTCTGCATTTTTTTATTAGGCTGTGTAATTACAGACTGTCGAAGAGTGATGCGGTAAAATTGTCCTTACAGATCCTGGTGAGCCCATGCAGTTTCTTCCTTTACGGTACAGGAGATCAGAGGTGCCTATGAGGTTCAGAGCTTCTGAGAGAGTGCCAGGGCACTGCCAAGGTCTGGCTGGATGTTACCATGAGCTTTGGCTCCTGAGTATCTCTATCACCAGCTGTCTCCAGCACCTTATCCGTTTGTGTACCATGCTCCTGAGTTAGCTTATATGTTTGGATGACCTATGTCAAATGAATCAAGAAGACATCTTAAAGCACCAGTTTCTTTTCTTGGTCTAACATATAAAATGTTTCTGGAAAGACATAGTCCAGCTGCAACAGACCCAAATAAGCCATTTCCCAGTATCATAGCACCCCTGAAGTCCCATGCACAAAGCAGCTGATATGACACCTTTGTCTTTGCTGCAAACCTGAATTTATCAAATAATGGATTTTCACTCTATAGATCAAAGCGAGTGTAGGAGAAGGGGATGTTCAGGGGAAAGATAATTTTAGAATGGTGGTGAGAGGGGGTTGAACACTTTTTCTCCCTGTCTCATTGACTATATTATTCACAAATCTTTGGTGGTGTGGGGGTGGGAAGAACTCTTAGTGCATTTGAAACTCCCATTCTGGGAGCAGAGTATGCATGCACACATTTGCTGCAACAGCCAGGGAATATACTCACAGCAGAGCTTCTCAGGTTGCTCCAGCTTATAGTTTGTTTTGGAGGCCAATGCAAAGCATTCCTGTTGCTCTATTGAGCCTTAAACTCTAGATTGTACTTCCTGGTTAGGGAGGGGGAAGGCTCCCAATTCAAATTATTTCAAACTTTTTACTCCCTGTGGAGACTTCACATGCTGTCAAGCCTCTCCAACTTCAGCTGAAGGGCAGACTTAGATGGTTTCTATTCCAATATATAGGTTTAATCTTACAGCTCCCTTAACACACAGCTCCGTCTATACCATGGCCTACAGCTTTCAGCAAAGTTGCCCACATTGCAATTCTGAACTCTCAAAGGTAACCCTGAGGTGTAACTCAGGTTCTTTCATTTCATAGGAATCTTATAGGAATCCATCTGTATGTCACTGACTTATGGAGAGCAGAGAAAGGTGACAGATATAGAGCTGCCAGAAGTCAGGAATAAGGACTTGTGGTATCCCCACTGCATGTCTGAGCCCAGAGGATCAGGTCAGTCCTCAACATCCTGCAGAGAAAAAAGTGCATCTCTTTCCCAGCATGTTCATATCACCCATGGAGCCTTCAGTATGTGGTTGATGCTGCAATCAGAGCTCATGCTGATTGGGTGACTGTGTTGCTGCTTGGATGCTGTGGGCTAAAATTAGTCTCAAATTGACCCAGACTTGAGTCCCAAAGGAAAGTATCTCTCTCTTGGTGTCATACTGCTGATGCAAGACCACCACAAAGCACACAGCTTCTAGGATGCTCACTAGTAGTATCCACATGAAAAGACAGAGTACTTCTGGTGCAAAGAGCCTGAATGAAATTGTCCCCTATCTCAAGCAAAAAAGGGTCCAGAAGTCAGCATCCCAAAAGGTCTGGGATCATGAGGATCTTTGTGGTTAAAAATGCTTTATCCTATTCAGTGGTTAAATGGTTTGGACAAGTGAAAAAGTTCTTGCTGTAGATAGTGGCTCTGATATCTTGGCATGAGAAATTTATATGTAATAATTTGTGCAGGAGGACAGAATCATGATGAATGCCTTATATAAATCCCAGTAAATATATAAATCAAACCTGCTATCGTATAAAGATCTGTTTCTGTTCCTATGCTATTATCATGGCATATAATAGGAAGCTTCATTATCTATTTACATCAACGCTTTCACAGGCCAGAGTGCTTTTTAGCTTTCTGTTGCCATTATGTTGTATTATGTGTGGCAATGTCATAGCAACCCAAGATAATACAAGTACTGTAGGGCAACAATGTAATATTTTCTGGCTATTGTTTTTGATTAAGACAAGCAGTCCACAAACACCAAAGATTTAACACAATGAGTTGTAATTAACAAACCAAAATTACTTATTGCAAGCAAGCATTTCTTCTCCATAATATTCAAAAGGTTTAAAATAACTAAAGGGTACAATTACCACATTGCAAAAGTATGAGCAGTATCCATAGCTGTGTAGTTCACAGGCTTTGTGTATGTCACTATGCCCTTACTCACATTTGATCTAACTGTACATGTGTATGACACATTTTGTCAACAATGGTATATCTATCACATTTGAACTGGGTCAAGTCTTGGGTTAATAGGCTAAAGGCTGAGGATCACATTAGAACGTGTTTATCTGGCATCCACCACAGCAGTACTATGTGTAATTGGAGTTGGTGAGAATCTAATCGATATTTGCATGCAGAGTAAAATGGCATTTTTAGTCCCCTGAGACAATGAGCTCAGAATGCCTTCTGTGAAATATGCAGGGATTGGCACGCCATGACCTTGGTTCAATAATGTATTTAGGCAACCAGGCACAGGAAATAAAAGACTGGTATGATCAGCCAAAGTACCAAACTTTCCTCCTGCAGGACTTAGCTTGTGCTCTGGAATCTCTCAGATACTCTGGGGATGATGGAACCTGCCAGAGTTGAGCTTGTCAATATACTGGGTTGTTAACCACAGAGTGCACACTGCTAGTGGTTTCGTTTAGTGCCTTGTATCTAAATGTGATATCAACAGGGCAGTTTACACTAGCAGAATACATTCCGTAGTAGGACATTTTGCAAAACTTGACTACTTTCTTTTTTTCTCTTCTTCACAAGAGATCTTTTCCTGTGCTGAACTAACTTAGTTGTACTGTATGGGGACCAGATTACAACCATTTTGCAATATATAGGTGCTAGCACAGAACCTAGAAATTTAAAAATATCTAAATACAGTTTTAGAAGCAGTAATGAAAGTGGTCTTCTCTGTCAATAAACAGAGGAAAAAAATACCAGTTTTGTATTAAGCATTGTTGAGACTGTCATATGTAACTACTGACCTAATGTTCAGACGTCTGAGAGAAGGCAAGAAGCATGCTTGGGCAAACAGGTAATGATTGAAACAGCTTCCTAACACAAAATACAAAAATAGGCAAATCCCCTCAGGAATCTAACTTAGATGGATGCCAAAGCTTTTTTTGCTGCCCCCTGTGTGTAGTAGTGGATGACAATGAAAGAGAGAGAGAATGAATGCGCTTGAAGGCAGAGCAGGCAGCTTTGCTTGAAGGCAGAGTAGGCAGCTTTGGTTAAAGCCAGAATGAAGATTGCAGGGAGGCTCTGCAGAAAAGCCCATCTAGAGCAGAGAGGGACAGGCTTAAAGATATAAGTAGGAGAAGACAAGCTAAACCCCTCAGATAATCTAGAGACATTTGATCCTCGTGTTTGTTGCACAGGCTATAGATATTTCCTTGTAAATACATAACATACCTGACAAATATGATTTTTTTTTCTTAACTGGTGTGATCTGCAAGATGTCCAAACTGCTGGAGGCTTTCTTGGGTTAAAAATGGAAATACATTTTATAAATATAGTTGAGCAACATGATTATTTCACAACCATTTAAAAAGTGCTCATTTTTATGGTGCAGATGAAGCCAGAGTTAATTAACACTAGTCACTGGAGACAGCAGTAACTCACTCACCTTTTTTTTCTTTTGCTTGTGCTAAATGGATTGCAATTACTTCCCCAGTAATACTGTGATAACAAAGTTTAATACATAGAAAAAGTATTAACAGCGTCAGTGATGCATCATGGGAGAGCAGTAACTAGAGGAAAAATAAAGTAATGGGGTTTTGTTCAGATCTGGAAAGAAAAGATTTTTCCTAATAAAGAAATGCATTTTCAACATTGTTTTCTAAACCCAGAAAGACTGCATAGATTCAAACCAAGAAATCCTAAATAAGCCTTAAATACTTCCATAATTATATACATCTGCACCATTTTATACAGATGTTTATGGTTAGGAATGCATTATTAGAACAAGCGAAGATCTTTTCCACCTATAAGTAAGCAGGGCCACAGTTTCAGGAAACTGAGTAAAACCTATTCATTGTCTCTGCAGGTTTTGGGGTTTTTTTAGGGGGAGGGGGTTGTTTGGCTTTTTTTGTTTGTTGTTTTTGGTTTGTTTGTTGGGGTTTTTGTTTGTTTGTTTGTTTGTTTTAATTTTCATCTTTCATCTCAACACAGTTTGCTAGCAGAGTTCAAAAGGAGCCTAGTTCCATCCCATCAAGTCTTAATACTACTGTTAAAGAATCAGATGTAAAATATTGCTGAGAATACTCATGGGCATGGCTATGTCATTCCACAACAGTACAGTATGGACCATATAAGTGAAAGACTGTACAAAACCCCAGGTTTTCATTATTGTCCCTAGTAAACTGCGAATAATGCCACCACTGTTCTCCAGATCAAGATGGAAAATTAAACTAGACTTTTAGTTTGCTCACCTTGGTAAATGAAAATTTAATATGTTATGAAAAGATAACAGTAGGTTGCTCTATTTACTTCAATGTGCAGTACAGATCTCTTAAAAATCCCACTGTAGGTAAAAGCTGAAGTCTGCAAGATACAAAATGCTTTAGATTTGCAACTATTTTGCAATAATATGGCATTTTGTTTTCCAAAGGACTGTGTTAGAGAGGCATGCTGTAAAAATCCAGATATGCTGCCAGTAATTAGGCAGCTGGGTGGCCTAGGAGTCTTCTCCATTACACTTTTGTTTCCTTGCCAGTTCTTCATGTTCTCTCCTGAAAGAATGTTTTGTTTTTGTTTACATAGCCCTTGTAGGCAGAATGAATAAACCTTTTTTCCCCATGCTTGCCAGCCTTCACTGATACAATATCGGTTTCTCCATTTATGGGCTTTGGACAGGCATTTCAGAATATTTGGTTTGACCAGAAATCAATTTTCATGTCACTAAAAGAAAACATCTTTATAGCACTCAAGATATTTTGAACTATCAGTCAGGTGGAATTGAAGTTTACATCTGTTTTAGGAAAAGAGATCTAGATGGAAACCTCAGCTAAGCTGAGTCACGACCAGTTGGGCACCTGCTAAAAGGAAATTCCCTGTGGGGGAACAAAAACCTTTCCCCATAAAATTCCCGATTTCCCGCTTCCCTCCTTCTTTCTACTACTGTCTTTTCACTGTGTTATGTCTGTTCTGCTGAGATAATTTCCACATTCAAACCAGCCCCTTTGGGACTGTCAGGCTGAGCAGGGCAACCAGGCAATGGGAGCCCTCAAAAGAGAATCAATTTCATTTGCTGCCTTGAAATATTTTGGCAGAAACTCATTGAGTATGCATGGGAAGAGCTTAGACAACTACCTAAGATGTTTGTGATTGTAAACTTCTGATCAAACTATTGAAGTACATGGCCCTCACTGAAGGCAACAGCTCAAAATTCAACAATTTATCTTGTTTCTTGAAATAGCAGATATTGAAATTTTGCATTTTTAACATATGGGACACATTTTCGCTTTCCACTGTTTGTAATGAAAACAAAAAGAAAAGGAGCATAGGATTTATTTCTGATTTTCAGAATAATTATTCTCCTTTGAGCGGAATCTAATCACAGTGTGCTTCAGAGCAAGGGAAGAAAGTTCCAGAAAGTTGTCAATACTAAACAGAAATTTTCAAATATAGTTATTTGTCTCTCAATCAATAGATACTAGAACTGTAAAAAGAAATTGTTATTGAAATAGATATGAGCATAACAGGGAAAATATAAGTTTAAACAATTATAGAAAGCAAGAGTCATGTAGCTAACTTCACTGCAAGATTCCCAAAATATATTAAGGATTAAAAAGTTTAAGACTTCAGTCACAGTATGTTCTTACACTGAACATTCAGAAATTTTACAATAAAGTTTTTACTGTATAGAACAATATATAAAAGAGTAAAGCAATGCTGCTACAGAAACCTTAACTCTTACTAGCCAGAGCTTGTAATTTAACTTACTCTTCTGAAGAAGTTTTTCTGTTCACCTGGAACAATTATCAAGAGAATCAGTACAGTTTTGAGACATTAGATCTTGCATTTCATATCACTTCTCATAGAACCTGTCCACCATTTAACGGTTTTTGACATTTGCAGCTCATGTTCTGAAATGCTCTGAGTTTCACCCTCTGCTCAGATGTGAATACCTCTGGAAGTTTGAGAATAAATAAAAATAAGTTGTTCCACATTTGTAAAGTGGAATCAACATTATTTTGCAGCAGATTAAAATTAAGTACTCTAAAGATATTCCTTACTTTGCCACAAACATTTACATGGTTATATTCAAGCCACTGAGTCTGTTTTTTCTGTGTTCCTATAGGTAGCAAAAAATACTTCTAAACTTGCCAACTGCAATGTTTTGTGCATATAGTTAATTATCATCTCATAGTTCTTCTGAAATCTATGGAAACCTGGAAAGACAGTATATACGAAAAGTTAACTACCCAATTCCTTTTGCACCAATTTTCAAAATGTCCACAATCTGTGTTCAGAATCTTTAGGTTTGAAATAGGAGATGCTCTGGGCACCAGTTTTAGAGGAACTTGTAAGCAGAACATAAACTTTACAGTATATAATGAGCAGAAGTCTGGAGATAATTGCACTTACTCAGTTTAAGGCCAAAATTCTTTTTTAAATTCCAAGTGTAACCCTTCACACTTCTGTGTTTATCCATAAGATTCCTGAGTGCAACCACTGTACCCAGCAGAACCAAGGCTTCCCTTGCATAGCGGCCATCCACTCCTACCAGCAGGGCTGCCCTCCATGCAAGGGATGTGCATGGAAGCAGCTCACTGCCTGGATAAACAGTGCTGCTGTTTGTTCTGACAGGTTAAAATAATGTCACCATATCACTGACATGCCACTGAACATGTCAGAAGCTAGGCCATTTCACTGCGCTGAAGTGCCTTCCCTTTTATTGCTAGCCCTATAACAAGATTATTGAAATGATGCAACAATAGTCAAGCTGCAGCTATAGGTACTTGTTGAAAGTAAATAATAAAAGCATTTTATCAGAATTGCTGTCATTTTCCTGTTGAGGGATACATCTGTTTCGTAAATACATTTTTATGTGTGCCTGCCTTATGTGAACCTGCTCTAATTTAGTTACACTGATAGGTACAGTTGTAGCTTTCTTTCTAACAATATTAACAGATGAATAGGGCAGTCATTTTCAGACAGCAATTTGCCACGGCTGCAGTCAAAGTGGATTGGTTTGAGATTGCAACCTAGTAAGAAGAGGGTTTCTTATTATTATTATTGCAGTTACTTTTCGTTAGGTTGGGGGGTTTTATTTTACAGCAGGCTACTGGAAACCGTTAGTCATGCATTAATTTGAGATAAGAATTCATCACAAGGAAAAATAAATGGGTCAAAAGCATTCTTAAGTGAAAAATAGTGGTAAAGTATGGCCTATAGATATGGAAAGGTACAGAGAACATCACCTCTCTGTGTCCTGAGTACTGTCTAGAAATGTAAACCCTAGTCACGAGACACAGCTATCCGACATACATACAAACAGCAAGGGCCATTTTTACAAGGTGACAGCTAAGGAGAACTGCAAAACAAGTGTCTGTATCATTGCATTTCTTTGTGAGGAGAGGAATCTGTGCCTGTACTTGGAGATACAGGGAAAATATGTACTATTTTGAAAACCAAGTGCTTTTGTAGCCAGATTCAAACCTCAAAGCTATCAGCTAGATAAGTCTAGATGCCTTTGTTCAAAATAGCACTCATAAATCCTACCCAAGCACTATCAGCACCTAAAGGCAACTAACCTCTGTCCCAGAAGCACCTGTCCGCCACAAGTTTCAACCTGTTTTAACTGACAACCAGTGGTCTCAGATATATGAAGCTCCATCTAGAAGTTGGTGACTTGACGGAGGAAAGAGACCTGAACCAACGTCCCCACATAAAGGAAAGTCGGGGTTCAAGCTCATAGAACTTTCTGCTTGAACACCTGGTTAGCTAACCAGAACACTGCCAGTGTCCTGGGCACTGATGAACTTTACTGTCCCTGTCCAGCCACCCCTGGGGTTCCCCTCATCCTACCCACACCCCAGGACCCCATTTCAGTCCCCCAGAAACATCAGTCCTTGCTCCAGTGACATTGCAGCAGGGCTTGTCTTCAGCTCCCCACAGCACTGCCCTGCCCAGCCATGGGCCCTGCTGAGCCAGACTCGCCTGCATACCCATGTCCTGGCCCAGCTTCAGCATGTCCCTGTCCCCAGGACTGCCAGCATCCCCTATCTATACCTTCCAGATCCCTTAGGCACTGAACTTGTGATCCCAAAAACCCATAAAGATATTTTTAAATCTAATCCCACATGCATACACTTGAATTTCTCAGACATGTCCCTTCCAAGGGTGCAAATAGGGAAATGACTTATTTTTTGAACACCCACAAGGAGAGCTGCATGGAGCTTTTCACCAGGGCTTTCCTCATGTTAAACTGGCCAGAGAGGAGCACATTTCACACAAGTCTTCACCAATACAATTTATTCCATCATCTAATGTTGCACTACACAGTAGCATCCACCCTGCATCTATTTTCAATGGCTAATCAGTCAAGGCAATGAGTAATGGTGAATAGTTTCAGGAGATCATCTGCATTTTATCTTCAGAGAAGTAAAGGTTATAGTGACACCCCTGCCCCACCACCCTACCTCTTGTGTGATAAGAAGCACAAGGAGAAAGATGGCCATAAACAAAATGCTTTTCTTGTTAAGTAAATAATGACTTCTTCCTTGGTCAAGAGGCACAAAATGCACAATATATGAAAATTAAAAGAAACCAATAAACATCAAGGTAAGAGAGATACTGAGTTAATAGCTTTTGAGCATACAGATTTCCACTGCTATGAGTTTACAGATGTCAGAATATTTAACTCATGTTACTTTAATTTTCTATGAGCCTGTTCTCAGCTGGCAAAATTCAGGTAGAGCGGAAGAGCACCGAAGACCTCTTTCCTTTAATTTGGTAGGAACGAGGAACAAAAGCCCAGTCATCCTCCAGAGAGAGAGGGTTCCAAACAATATTGCAGCCCTGCAATAATGAAATCCCCTCATCCGCTTTAGTGTTTGCACCTGACAGTGAAATTCAGAAACTTTCAATTGCTGGAACCTGGAAATATCAAAGTGTACTTCAATATCGATTGCTACCATTGCCCGAAGAATATCTATTAGACAAAACACAGGCAAAGTCTGCCTATCTCTTCTCCTGCTCCTGAGCTATATGGGGCACTGAAACCTTATAGCGTAAGGGAAAGTTCAGGATTGCAGACAGCTTGGACTGTGTCAGAATGTCTCTTTTAACAACATGCTTTTCAATTCCCTTGATTTTGCTTCGAAAAATACTACTTTCCTTCATATTTATCTCCACCTTTTTTTCCTTTTAAATAATTGCAGGAAGGAGAAGGTTAAGCAATCAACCCTGAGGGAGCACCTAAATCAAAGTTTATGTTCAGGGGTATTTTCCTCAAATTTATTTCCATAAAAATATGTAATGGAAACAAGATATTTATTCCATAACACAGAGGAAGGGAGAGCTGCGACTGTATGATCTCAGAGACCTGGCATGATGCCGGCCGCAGAGAGAATACCCCCCAAAACCCCACTCCAGAGCACCAAGTAAGAAATGAGCTTTTCCCTGCTCCCACAAGTCCTGTCTCTGCTCTGCTTTGCAGGAGCTGGCAGAAGGATTGATGTGAGCTTCTGCAGAGCCAGAACTTCTCCCCAGGATATGAGATCCAGCAAAGAGCTGTTAAACACATCCTGAAAATCTGCCACTTCTCATGAAAAAAAGAGTTGGAGGTGGTTTCCCCTTCTCCTCCACAGTGGAGGGAAGCTCTTTGCACTGTTTGTAATACATCCAAATACCTTCTTCAAACAAAATATTTCCCTCATGAAACATCTCAGCCAAAAACCTGGAGGAAACTTTGGTATGACTTTCCCTCTGAGATGACAGTCCTTACTGGGAAAAATAAGAGATTATAACTCTGTAACCGGAGAAGACCTTGATATCAGCAATGTGGGATGTCAGAGTGTGGAAGGGAAAAAATTAGTTGAAATGCTATTGCTTCTAAAATAAAAACTGGTCTCTTTGCTTGTTGCTCTTTTTTAAAGTATTGAAGAACCACTCAGATTTTTTATATATACACATGGATGGATGGGTGGATGGATGGATAGATAGATGATTTATACAAATATATTAGTATGTTAGGTGTTAAAAGCCTAAATAATTGTGGAAGATTGTTTCTTTTACCCAGAAAAAGTAGACTAAGGTCCTTAAAGGCAAGGACTTTTCTTCTCAGTCATACAAAGTTTAGCGCAAGGAGTCCTGGATAATACCAGAGATTCCTGGGCAGCACAGTGGTATGAACGGTAGCTTACCCTTCTGGTCCCACTGCACTTTTTCCTATCACTTGTGTTTGTAAAGGCACACCTATCCTTTTGTTCCTAGTTTCTTCTTACAGCTTTGCTGTTCCTGCATTCAAATAAAAAAATTCATTAAACTAATGATGATAATTTGCAGTGCTTTAGAAACCCATCTCCATTGGGCTCTCCAGTTAAGGTTGTCATACAGACAGCTGCTTGTCCTTTTCTAATTGAAGTGGTCCTACTGAAGAGACAACAAAGACATATGTTGAAGCTTTCCACCCCTTTGAAGAAAGCATTTCTCTACATCAGCTGGCCTGTGAGCAGCAGAAGTAGCAAAACCTTCTGTCCCAAACATACAAGCCCAACAAGCCACAGTCACACTCATATCCACCACAGATCTTCCCATAATACCTTCAGTTCCTTGTTCAAATCCTCCCACTTATTTCTAAGTCCCATACCTACCAGAGAGATTAACCAGAAGTAGCTTATGTGGTGGCTTTTGTGAAATAGGCATCCAGCAATTCGTTGAGCAATATACATCTGTTATTTTGCTGGTCAGCTACACAGCACACAGGTGCTGTGCTCATGCTCCAGGTGCACTCTCAGTGGAGGTATCAATTTTGGTTACCTTATTCTATCTGACTTTCGTGGGGCAATTTTGGTAGAAATTGGTAACTGGGCTCAAAAGTTAGGGGAGAAGGGAGGACTAAGATTTCATGATTACTTAAATATTTTCACATAAAGCTAGAAATGCCTACTCTCAAAAAATATTTTTTAAAATACATTTTATCCACCAAATTTTCCATGCAAGTGGTTAATGTACCACAAGGAACAGAAAATCTGGAAAAAGATGGTTTCAGACTACTTTTCTTGGGCCCTGCGTCTATTTTTTCATTTCCACATTAAACAAAAGAGCCAGTCATATGTAGGTCAATAAAGTGAACACAAGGGAGATGTACCTCCAAATTGGAGCCAGACGGTGAATAACATAGCTGGAATGTACTTAAACCTCAGTACCAGCTCGTGACAAGGTCTGCTCTCTGTCTTAGCCCTTGGATTTTGGAAAAAAGCTTCAGGAGCTAAGAGAAAAACTTTCAACCTGACAAATACTCCTTGGATGGAAAAGGCTCCTGTTTTAATTCAGCACAGATGTGACTTTTAATGAAAGCATTATGGTTTTGCAGCTGCATGGATGATACAAACCTTCTTAAAGGAATAAATGACTCAAAAAACTTTATTTTCACTGCACCATTATGCTTGACCTTTGCTGGGATACGATCTTAAAACCAGCTACAATGCTGTTTACAGTCACCTGTCTCTTATTCAGTCTAATCTTTGGAGAAATGGGGTAGCCTGAGTCCTGCTGGATGAGTAAAGAGAATGGCCCATACCTCCCTGGTGGGACTCAGCACTTTGCAGGATTAAGTACCTGGCAAATATAGACACCAGTGGTAAACAAAAAGGAAAACATCTAAACGCACCAGGCAGCGAACAGCAAAGAAATACTGGGTCACATTAGCACAGAGTCACTAGAAACACTGAAAACTAGGTCAATGTGAGGAACACTGGGAGCTTTTTCTACAGCAGTCATCCTCCAAAATTAAGTTGGATCTAAGGGCTGGCTATTTAGCTCACATTCAAACACCTGCTTCACGCAGGCACAGGGGTAAATCGTAAACTTAATTTCTTCCCTTCATTTCATGTCTTAATTCTGCTGGGCAGGAGACAAAACAGACACCTATATAATAAGCTTTTATATATATATATATATATATATATATTTAGTCAGGTAGCATCATCTTCATCTCACCTAACTTCTGCCTGATCAGAGAAAGTCCGCTAGGCTTTCTCCACGCAGTAGCATTACTGGGGTCAGTTCAACACATGTACACTAGGATGGGATAAATCAGCTGCTAGAGAGAGCCTGTCTCTTTCCATATAAAGAAGCTCAGACTAGACAGTTTTCAGATAGCCATTAAGGTGCAGCAAATCCCACCCTTATTATATATGACCCTAGTGAGTAATTAAGAAAAAAAGAAAAGCCAGAAAAATAACGAAGATCAAGCAAACCTTTTCCATCTCACAGAGCAAGCAATACTGTTCTAAACACATGAAGTTACTTTTAAGTAAGACTTTTTGGGTCATCTTTCTTGCTGTTGTATTTGGATGCACATAATTGTCCTGATTTATTTCAGATTTATTCCCCTACAAGGAAAAAGAAGTCAAACCCCTGTGGTCAACATTTTCTTTCACCCAACATGCCCTGTATAGACACTGCACTCGTCTGGCCCCAATTCAGCAGAGCACTTATCCGTTTATTTAAAAACAGCTGAATCGAGGCCAGAGGTACCATCCTGTGCTCAGCAGTAAACTAATAAGCCAAATACTGTGGAGTCAAGTTTGACATGCTGGCACATTCACATTTCTCAACTTGGATTCCTGGAACTCTCCACGTTAGTGTAAAAATTTGGACTTCTGTTGATTATACCCTTTGTACCAGAGGTGTAACATGTCACTTCTTCTTAGCGACTCAGTGAAGTTTTAAAAAATATTTACCAATATTAATATAAAACAGTGTCACAACAGTGTCCAATAATTGATCCATGAAATGTATACAATTTGAAAAGCACATGGAAATAAAGGAAATATTGTAAGAGAAAAGTTCATTTTGACAGATAACTAGAAAAGAAATAAGGGGACCCTGGACAACTGATGAGAGACCCCTAAACATTTCTGTTTAAAGGGAGAAAGTTTAAAGTTATTATTCTGTAGCAAATCATCCTGAATGAATTTCATCATTCTTGATTCAAATGTGGCTTTTTGACACTTTAATTATGAAGAAGCTGTTCCTGAACTGCACAATACAAAAAGAGATGCAATAAGTTTAAGTAAAATACTATTACCTCCTCATTTTGCAAAATTCACAGTCTCATTCAAATTAAACATAATTTCTCTGCAATAGATGAAATGAGTATTGCAAAAATGGAGTTGTATGCATGGGTTCAGAAACATTTTAATCATTTTATGCTTTACATACATATATATGTATGTGTGTGTTTATGTGTATATCAAGAGTAGCATGCTGGCAACTTTGCAGTTTAACGACTATATCTTTTTCCCATAGTGACATACCCTGTTATCTTCTTGGAAATGAGAAACATTCACTACAGTAGTATAACAAAGCAATATTCATTAAAACAGGGTATGTAAGTAAAGGATTTCTATTACTACATTACACCCCCCACTTAACTGAAATACAGAGCACTCTAGGCATTCACCTAATTTTATTGCTTGTACCCTCCTGATCCCCATTTATTATTGAGCTACCACATTTATAATTCATTTGGACAAGTTTGCTCCAGAATAAAGCACAACTAATCTGCACAGTACAATGTTTACCTGTTACCCCTCCTCTTTTCTTTTTTTCTCTCTCTTCCCTGTTATAGTAACAAATCATTTTTACAAGCTATGGTTGGTTAGTTGTCAGTTTGCCCCCCTTTTTAAATTTAAGACACACAAAAAAATTGAGCTCAATTTGTTTTTCTTTAATAAATAGGTGCTTCTGAATAATGCAGGGTGAGCAGTTACTTCAGGTATTGCATAATACTCTAGCTCAATTGATAACATTTTAAGCCTGTAAATCAGGTTTTAAATTTGCATGACAAGTACAGCACATATGACATTTAAGCTAATGACTTGCTTTACAAATTTATGGATCCTTCTCATTCATATAATGCTAGAAAAACAGGAAGCTTTTGTGCTAAAGTATTTTGATTCCAAAATGTTGCAAACTCTGTGTTTCACATTTACAGGGTCTATGTTCTTCTGCCATGCAGTAAATTTCAGGTGGTAAAAGGGCACTGCAGAGGGTGCAAAATGTAAAAAAAGGCAGACCGTAATAAGCCCTTTTCAACACTAGCCAGAAGTGAGCTGGAGCAATTGCTCTACTATATATAAAGAGAAAAAACTTAAAAAAAATCTTTCCTTAGGGAACAGGACAGCATTTATCAAACTTATTTTGTTGTAAAGCATCCACAACTATTTTAGCTGAGGGAGAGCAGCAAGATTATAGTTGCTGAACAGAAGTGGAAGCACAGCAATAAACCAAATGTCCCACATTACCTCATTTCTCCATTTTTGTATTCAGAGTAGGCAAATGTGCAAAGAGAAAAAACAGCAGTCTAGCTACACTGTAGGTAAATATGCAGATATTTTTATCCCATTGGTATTAGGTTTTCACTGAGTCAGTTCTTTACTGTACCTCCTTTGTCCACCTCTATTAAAACACATAACATGCACAAGTGTATTAATTCAGATTACACAGTTGTATATAGACATACTGACCTGATTTATAAGAACAGTCTTCAGTAAGTACTTAACACCTTGAATCTCCAGCTCAGCTGCACTCAAATGACTTATATTGGACTCAATTCTCACCTCAGCTTGCTCAAATACAAAATTCCCTGTTGCTCAGGAGGCTAGTGGCTAATCAAATGCCAACCAATTAATGAAAACTCAGAGGTAAGATACCAGATACATGGAAAACCACCAGCCAGCACAACAGGAAACAAAGCTGAGTGAAATTATAATTTCAGAATGCTATTATTAATTTGCAATTGAAGAAGGAAGACTAGTCATGTGGTTAAAAACCTGTAATAGGACTTGGGACCAAACGTGATTTACTTCTTGGCTATACTGACCTTTCCCTCAGTAACTTTGAACTGACCAGTTTATCTTCTATGTAATTTTGCCATATGTGACAGGATGCTTAAACCTATTCTCCTCCTATTTCCCCTCCTATTTCCCTCCCCTCTTTATTGACCTTCATCCGTGGAAGCACTGGAACAGAAGCTGCTCTCTCCTAAATGCCTGTTATATAGAATTTCCATCCTAATACTAGGGATTTTCTGTCTTTCTGATTATCAAAACAAAGTCTTGTTTTCTTTACACAAAAAAAAAGAAAACCCAACACAAGGTGTATGTCAAAGAAATCTGAAATTCAAAATTTTACAATTATATTGTTTCAAAAAAGAAAAAGATCTATTAGCATTGCTAAACACTCTCTGAGGACTCAGCAAAACTATATCCATCATCTGCTAATCATAAACCACAACTGGGATGCACATTAAGGTACTACCTATATATTTCAGCACTATCTAACCCTATCACATCACAAGTTGTAAGCTTGACTCTGTAAAACTATATTTTTCAGTAATATTTAACTGCACAAAACCTGCAAAATAAATAGAAACAGATATGGATTAAACATAATTGAATCTTAAATAAGCCTGCATATATGATTTTACTATAAAATCAATATTTTCTATTTTCCTATTAAAGAATATAGTCAGCATTTTTATCTAAGCAGAGCTGTCTTTTGGTGACGTTCTAGGGCTTATATTATGCAAAATATCAAACTAGAGTGCCCACTTCATGAATATATTTATATCTTTTCCTCCAGCAACCTCAGCAATTATAAAACTTTTCCAATTTTTTTTTAACTCTACACTGAAGTACATTAATTGAATGGACAGCATCCATGCATGTTAACCAAAAGGCATTGAGTATCTAGATAAAAACCTTTTTTACCTATATCTATTGGGCTACTTTAAGACTTACTTCTCTTCACATAAATATAATCAATAAAGGCCAAATTCAATAATTTTATTTAAGATAAAAATGCAGAAATGCTTGAGTTCACACATTAAAATATATAAATTAAAAATACTTTAAAAATCGTTTTTCTTTACTTCAGCAGTATGTACAGCATGCCACATCTCAACATATTAAATAGATTAATATATGTGTATGTTATTAGACCAATATCCAGAACACACTTGCTCATAATGCATTACAGATGGGTTTCCTCTAATTATTTACATATTGCTATATGAAGGCTGCGATGCTTACCACTTTGATGGTACTTTGAGTTACTGTTTTGATGGCTGATATAGCTTTGAAGCACTTCAAGGTGATGCTGAGTTCCACTTGCAAGTCGTCTCTTGTTCTTATATATGTGATTAGCATACAAATGAGAAGATTTCTATTTACAGGTCTAACACTAAGTGAACAACAAGCTGTATTGGATAATCTAAAGAATATACTAACCTGTGCTTCTTGTTCATTTTTTATATAATTCACCAGTCATCTTAATGATCCAAAATTTAAGAATGAATTTTCTGCTGCCAGTGTGTGTGCTGTTTTCTTAAGGTTTTGTGAGAAATTATGTAAAACCACTTTTCAAAGAGTTTTAGGAATAAATCTCACACCAGCCCTCTGATTCATCCTATTCTACTGGAATGACATAAAAAAAAATAGAGGAAGCATCATCCTCTATAGATTAGTTTTCTCCATCCAAAATCTTATTTTTTGTAACAAAAGATACTTCAGGAGAGAAAATTACATTATTTAACATAATTAATTATTATGTTAATTAAATTACTATGTTAATAGAAAAGAAAAAGCAATGCCACATTCATAATTAATAATATAAACAATTGGTTTCACATTCAGAATAATCTTCCAAGCATATATATATGTTTAATATACCATTTACATTGTTTAGATATAAATATGAAGTCAATTTAGATTTACACACTCTTTTCTGATCTTCCTGAAGGAAGACTGATACAAACGAGAAGAGCAAAGCACTTTGGAAATGGTCTTGCAGAAGTGAAGATGAGTCTTTTTGTAGTTTAAAGGTGGAAGAAGGCTTCTGCAAAAACTCTTCCAAATTACTTTGTTCCTCTGAGTCAGTTTAATCCTTTGGAGAGAATATCTTCTGGAGTGACCTCCTTGAACTTTTGTGACCAATGCAATAAAACACTAAAAGACCTAGAGATTAGAAAAGAGCCTTGAAACTAAAAAGAGTGTTCCTCGGGGCTATAAGTTACACCAACAGTGTGTGACTGAATCCCAGTGGGAAGAGAAGATCCTGTATCCCTACCATTAATTATCTGCTTCGTAATCTACTCCCATTATGATTGTAATACTTTCCAAATGCAGCTCCCCTTTCTCATGCCTGAAGCAATGCACATTGTTCCCTGTCTGACAAAACCCCTCTTTGTTTGGGAATCACAAGCTATGTAAACTGAATAATAGTCTTTAAGAAAAGAGTCGTATCTTTGTTGTATTTATGCTACATACTTCTCTTCCATGTTTTATACAAATGATTTGCCCATAGAAACTGCATGGATGTTCAAATAGCATAATTTAAGAATTACTGCTCTACGTGTCTAAATGCTGCTTTATTCTGTGCATAGCCTTACCCACTGTATGTATTTTCATTAATTATGTTTGCTCTTCCCTGTTACTTAAAAATAAAGAAAACCAATTTTATTCTTGGGTACAACTCAGGACACCAAAGGCTTGCTCAGAATTATCCAGCAGAATCATTTTGACCATAGACAAATACAGTGTGTATGTTTAAAGAAGGAAAAATGTGTTTATTCCCACAGATCATAAAACTCGCTTCCGCCTCATAATAGGAGCATTGTCCATTGGTACAACACAAGCTGCAAACTACACTCCCACGCAGTTAGAGGCACTACAGTCATATTCCTTGCTTTACTGCCTGACCATCCAATACCGTATTCTGCCTGAAGTCAGACACAGGATCTTGGGGCACAGAATACATGCTGTGGTCTCTAGCTGCAGAAGACCTCCCTAGTATTGCCAGGATTGCTCTGGCTCTGTAACTGCACACACACTGATACGGAAACAATTCTCTGAGCTTTGTGGACCTGGTCCTTGAAAAATACAGGACAAAGAAGTTTTCAGAGAAGACATGAAATGACATGAAATGCACACTTGTAATGTCACGATGAGGTCATATTGTATTTTATGCCTATATCCTACATAGTCATACACAGCGTTCACCAATTTTAGAGGCTTTCACAGCTTTTTGCTCATGTTTTGTCCTTTTCCCAAGGGTGCAAAATTACTAGAGCACTAGGACTTCCCCAGTCGGCGTTGCTGAGTACAATCTTCGTTAGTCTAATTCCTGAGTATATTAAATATAATTTAGCAATGGCTCAGTTGTTAATGAAATGTAAGAAAGATCCCTAAAAAAGCATGAAGCTATAGTTTATGAAAGGATTTGTGAGAATTGGGGAACAATTACCATTCACTAAGACACTTGCTTTGCCAGGTGCATACATATATTCTATCAACATGAAGACCTTAATCCGCAAAGCTGAAACAATCTTTAAGGGAAGGCCAATGTTTTGAGGGGTTCATCATTATAAAGGCAAGCAAGATCATCAAGAACTAGTTATTTATAATGAGAGTCTTTAGTAATAGACACACTGGTTTGAATCAGGAATGTTTCTAAATTATTCCCTAGTTATTCAATATCCTTTTTTGTCTTTCTTTTGATTTTTTTTCCCTCAAAAAAATATTTGGGTCAGATTTTTATCCTTAAAGTTTGCTGTTTAATTTTCTAATACTTTAAAAACACACAAGGAAAGTGGTAATAGAGTAATCATTTTACATTAAGCAACAGCAGAAGAGTAATGAAGCGGAATCACAGTGTTCAAGTCCTTCATTTACAAAACACTCTTTTATCCCAAACACCTGCATCTTTCCCCAGGCTGAGGGAGCATTTTGACTTAAAACAGAATGTTAGAAGCTCTAGTGCATTATCGCTTCAGATCATCTACAGCCGACTGAGTCTGGGTGTCAATTAATGTTATTACCACCTAATCAAATGCTACTTAATACAAACTGTGGACTATACCCCTGACTTTGTATACAGCTTGAGATTCACAGTCGAAGAAAAGAAGCTGTTTGCAAAGTTTACAGAAGCAGTTTACAGAAACTGCAAATATTACGCTAGTTTCTAAGCCAGACAGAGAATTAAAAAGAATCACATGTATTTCAAGAGGGATATTTTAGTGTAATTACTTTCAACGTATTATATGCAAAGATCATACTCTCAAAAGTATCACATGTTTAGAGGGTTCAAAAGTGTAAAGTCTTTGTTAGGTGGGACTCAGTCCCTGCTCTGTAAAAATATTCCCAAAATTGGAGTTGGGGGCAGGGTGGACTATATATCTCCAGAAGTGTCTTCCAACATCAGCAGTTCTGTGATTCTCTAATACGTAGGGTTTGCCTTCTAGATGATGGGCACCCAATTATGATATACAACCATCTATGGTGCACAGCATTGTGCCTTCTCATAGGAGTGGTAGCTCACATATCAAATACAAAGTATCTTCCTTTTCACCTTCATCTTCCTGTGAAAACACCCCAATCAGCACCTTATAATCTAAGGTGACATTTTCTGAATTCTTCCTATCTTCTTTGTAAGCACTAATGCAATATTCATTGTAAGAAAACAGACATACAGAGTGTGGGCCTCCTGTGCTCAGTAGACAGTGTAGACACAGAAATATTGGCCTTTGCTATGATTCTGATGTCATATGAAATACTAAAATATGCAGTGCAACATGGTTTGGAACTTGGGAATTTAGTATTTCTCCCCTGGATGATGCTGGTACCATTGAGCCTCCCAGTTCTTTCATCCCAGTAACTGCCAG